>PVKA01003436.1:0-109933 GCA_004027165.1 Ctenomys sociabilis
TTTTTTTTTTTTTTTTTTTTTTTTTTTTTTTGCTTTAACTTAGCATTTTATGGCTCCTATGTACTGAAAGAAGGAGGGCATGCCAAGGTTTACCCAGCTGTCCATCCTGTTATTTCAGGTAGGCATACAAATCTAAATATTCCAAGGCTGGGGTTAATTTTTCTCTTCGCTGGAAATAATATAAAACATCAAAGCTCCTAGTCATGTGTTAACCATTCTAAAACAAATTTTATGTGATATTAGCTATTCTTTCAGTGCAGACCCTACTTATTATAGTGAGTAAAGTAGGTTGTATAATAAAATCTGGTTACTATGTCCATATTTGAAAATATTTTCTCTCTCCTATTTCTCCCACCTGTTTTGGGCCCACCAATTATGTGCATGTTGTATTTCTTCTGCTCTGTTTCCTAGCCTATCAGCTCTAGTCTGTCATTTTATTTCTATTTTGTTTTCCTATTTTATGTGGGATGCGCTAGCCTGTTCACTTTTTTTTTTTTTTTTTTTTTTTTTTTTTTTTTTTTTTTTTTTTTTTTTTTTTTTTTTTTTTTTTTTTTTTTTTTTTTTTTTTTTTTTTTTTTTTTGTATTTAGGACAGGGTCTATAAGGTCTACAGGGTCGCACTACTAGATTGGACTTATAGTGATCCTCCTGTTTTCAGCCTCCCAAGCGCTGGGGATTACAGGTGCATGTCACTATGCCAGGTATTAATCACTGTCTTGGCACGCCCCACAGATGAAGCTGGCATGGCACTCCAGGGATCAAACCCTGGCTGCTGCACTCTGCCTAATCAAGCTCTTTAGTCTGCTGAACTATCTGGCCAGCCCTACCTGATTTTTTTATTTTTATTTTTTAATCTGTATTTTAGGGAAGGGTCTACAGGGTTCTCAGAGTCTCACTACTAGATTGGACTCAGTGATTTTCCTGTTTACAGCCTCCCAAGAGCTGGGATTACAGGTGGACACCAATCATCATCTCAGTGTACCCTGGGGGAGGGGCTGGCATGGCAGGCCCAGGGATCGAACCCCCAGCCCTTGAGCCTGCTTGCAGGCACTTTAGTCCACTGAGCTATCTGGCTGGCCCTACCTGATTTTTTAGTTACATTTATTTTAAATTTTGTTGCTGTGACATCAAACTCTGTCATGGTTCTCTGTTTCCCTTTTATATCATTTCTGATCACCCTTATTTTGCTTTTTAAAAATTACTTTTAGTAATTGCGTGTAAGCCAGGGTACTGCAGCTTTCCACCTGGAGGGGCTGGACAGTGAACACTTTAGGCTTATGGGATATATGTCCCTCATCACTATTTAGTTCTGTTGCTATAGACAAGGTATCAGCAAAAGGGGAAGACTCCAATAAAATATTATTTACAGAACCAAGGGATTAATCTTCCCGGCATTGCTCTAAACAGTTATAAAAACAGGAGCCTAGAATTTCTTTGGGCCTATGGAGAACAATGAACTCAGCAGTACTTTTCTTTGAATAACATTCCTAACAGGTGCTGCTCCCCGGCTTTGCGATGGCTCTTTTCTCCTTGCTATGCTGCGTTTTCCCCAAGGTATGAACTGTGGGGGTGTGCCTTCCTAGCAGTGCCTTCCTCACTGCTGCAGAGGGTGGCCATGGGGAGCAGTAGGTGCACTGACAGCAGCTTGAAGCTGGGATGCAGAATGGTCCCCAAGCCTCTTCTGGACTTGTCGTCATTGGCCTAGGACATGGCTGTAATGCCTCTCAGTACAATGCTGGTTAGTGTGGCTCAGGAACAGCCTAATACCAGAGAGCCCTGCAGAGTTAGGCAGGTGATTATTGCTGCCCTGAGCCTCTGATTGCAGCCTTCCATAGCAGGAGGCTGTGTCTCTGCGATAGTACTAGCTTGACCTTCAGCAACTCCTCCCTGCCTTTCTCTAGGTACCACTGTCTCAGCAAAACACTTAGCAGTAGAGAGCTTAGCATCTTAATTTGTTTATCTCCAAATTTCATGGCAATTGCCTTAAGTCCTTAGTATCTTACAATTGAAGTTATGGACAATTTACGTGTTATGATGATGAAGTTTTGGGTTTTTGCTATATATTTTTCTTAAGAGGGTTTCAAGGAAGGAAGGCGTGTTGAATGAGTACAGTTCAATCATTTACAAATATTTCCTTATGTATTTGTTTTCAAAGCACAGCATCTCCAACAAAGGGCAAGCCCGTGTAGCTGACTGGGTTGAGGGCTTAGCATAACGAATGTATTGCAAATCAGTGCATAAAGAATGAGCTTAAAAATACAACATTCACCCACAGTTATATGACCATGAACATCATGCATGAAAGATAATGTTCCACTCAGAAATGAAGCCTGTGGGGGTGAGATCAACCATCCACACTGAGTACCTACAGTCCTTTTGCTGCCCAGGATTTGGGGGCTTCAGGTCAGGGCTCAGCTCACACTGGACATGTCGGCTAGGCCCAGCTTCCTGGAGCTGCAGACACCACAGTTCTCCTCCCCATGGCCACTGCCCTTCCCCACATGGGACCCTCACAATTCCTCAGCCCTAGTCCAGGTTTCTTCATATGGTAGTTCCCACCAAAGAAGAAGCTGCAGGCCCTGCAAAGGCTCAGGGTCACATCATGCATATCACTGGTGACAGGGCCAGCTCCACGTCAAAGAAGAAATCATTTCCCACTCCCAGGAGCCATCTCTGCAGCCATCTCCAGAACAGTCTACCACAACGGGCTGCAAAGATGCAACATAGGCTATGTGTTTCACTGTGGCAGCGAGATTGTGACCGGTGTTAATATGAATGACTGGGCTTGGGCTTTCGGTTCCCATGCATGACCATCTATCTGTAACATCATCCAGTGCTGAGTTTTCCTAAGGGCAAAGATAATACACACACAGGCACTTGCAATATGGATGCTCACCTTCAGTGTGCCACAATTTGGTAAGTGTCCTACCTTGGCACAGACATCACTCCTGTCACAACGCACTTCCCAGAAGTGCTGCTTCCTGGAGCACACCCAGCCACCTACGTCAGCCAGGTGTTCCCAATTACCTGCTCCCACTTGAATCCCCAGGTAAGCCCTTCTAGAATTAGCTCCTGGTCCAGTGGAAACAATTTAAAAGTCCTGGTATGCTGAAGGAAGTTTCTTTCCATTTACCCACACCCGATCACCCACTGCCTGTCTCTCTGCTCTTGGTTCCCAGATATGCTACCTAAACCTGTTCCTGGGAAGTGAGCTCTGGCCTTCCCATGACCTTTCTGGTGTTGAAAATCATTGTTACCAGTAAGTAAAATTATATAATATATTATACTCACACACAAATGAAGATATAAATTTGCAAGATCATGTCAAACAGTACTGTCCAAAAGAAATATAATGCGGGCCACATATATAAAGCAACACTTTCTATTAGTCACGTTAAAAAGTACAAAGAAGAATCCTGAGCTATGGCTGCTGCTGTGCCACATGCTGCTTTTCTCTTCTGTTTCCCCTTTTCCTGGGTCTTCTGTTTTTCTCCACTCCTCATGACAGCAGTGGTATGTACACTATGGGCACCCTTCCCCTGGATATAATCACTTTCTATAAGGTCATGTCCAAAAGCAAGTTCATCTTGGTGAAGTCTGACACCCAATACCCCTATAGTGAGAAGCAGGGTGGGTTCAAGCAACTCGCTGAAAACTCAGCCTCTAACAATGATCTCTTAGTGGCAGAGGTAGGGATCTCAGATTATGGTGACAAAATGAATATGGAGCTGAGTACAAAATACAAGCTGGGCAAAGAAAACTACCCAGGCTTTTATCTCTTTTGGGATGGGGACTTTGAGAACCCAATCCCATACAGTGGCACCATGCAGCGCTAGCTAAAGGGGCAGGGGGTGTACTTGGGTATGCTTGCTTGCCTGCCTGTTATGATGCCTTGGCAGGGGACTTCATCAGGGCTTCTAGTGTGGAGGCCCGCCAGGCACTCCTGAAGCAGGGGCAGGACAACCTGTTCAGTGTGAAACAGACTGAAAAGACGGGGGCAGAGCAGTACCTGAAAACCATGGAGAATGTGCTAGGTCTAGGCCAGGGCTTCCTGGCAGCACAGATGCCTCAAGTCACCAAGCTGAGAAGAACAAGATGAATGACAGGAAGAAGGAGGAGCTCCTGAAGAGCTTAAGCATCCTTAACTGCCTTCCAGAAGAAGGGAGCCGAGAGGAACTGTGGAAAAGCACTGCGGAGTGTTCCAGGGTCTGCTGGGGTAGGGAAAGGAGAGAATTAACTGCTGGCTGCAAGACTTGGGGAATATAAGGGGGAGGGAAAAACTGGTATTAAACCAGAAATCTGAGCCCTGAATATGCCTGGTCGTAGACGCTGATGTGACTACACTTAGGACACCTGTAGAGCCAGTCTGGAACAGCTGGAGCATTTAACGATTAGCGAAGGAATCAGTGTTATAAAGACACAGATACTGCCTATGTCCTTGACAAGTATAATTCTGATCCAAATACAGTTTCAGTGTTTTGGTTAAAAAAAAAAAAAGCACAAAGAAAAGATGGAGGTGATTTTACTGTTTAACTTTACCCAGCTGACCTAGGATGTCACCCGTCTGCTGAGGAGTGCTGCTGAGACACTTCCCTACCTAGCCTACCCCGTGAGCCTGTGAAGTCTGGAAGGTGTTGGTGTTCACAGCACATCTCGGTCCGGAAGTCACCCTCACTGCTCTGCAGCCACACATGGCTCTTGCTGCTCACTGAGGAACAAGGGCGCCCCTCCCCGCACAACCCACTGACCAGCCCTACCTGCTCAGCTTGCCACAGGCCGCCAGGGGCTCACCCCCCCGAGCATGTCCAGAGGAATGGCCCCTGCTTTCCTCTTTGTGACTGTCCACCTCCTCCTGACCTGTGCAGTTACTTCACCAGTGATGATGGTCAGGAGAGAGCTTGCTTGTTAAGCAGCACACCCTGCTCAGAGCCATGGGTACTGGTGAACGAGTGCCTCTGCACCCACAGAAGGACGTCCCCCCTCTCCCATGGCAGCAGGTGGACCAAGGTAAACAGCTCCTGGTCACTGACGGGCAAGTAAGGGGCAGCCTCCATGGGAGTCAGCTACAGGAGAAAACATCAGCTGTGGGCCGTCACCCTGGAGATGCCAGTGACAGGCCAGGGGGTGTTGCTGGGGAACCAAGACCCAGCCCCATTGGGCTGTTTTAGGGTTAAGTTAGATAATGTGTGTAAAGTGCCTGGAAGAGCTCCTGGGACCCAAGACCTGGTATTTAGCAGGAATGAACAGTGATTTGTGATAAACTGGTATGCATCACGGGACAATGATGGTGGCAGTGACTGAGTAGCTCCAGAGAGTTATGGTGCTTGGGACAATCTAGCTCATCTCCATGACCAAACTCTTGCACCCAGGAATGGCATGGGAGGGAAGGCCGCTAGGGTGGGGCGGTGAAGCCTGAGTCTGTTAGTCACAGCCACAGAATTTTATAGCTGGAAGGGGCCTCAGAGCAGTGCTCATTCCATTGCATGCATTATGAAGATGAAGCAACTGAAACCAGAGATTAAGCGACGCCCAAAGTCACACACCTACTCAGTGCTCGTGCAGGGCTACAGCCTCCCCCCCCACCCCCGGTTCCTTCTGCATTGCCCTAACATGCATTTTCCCACAGAACTCTGATTATACATGTTGCTCTGGACTGCTGCAGGCTGGCCTGAAGGCCTACCTAGCAGCAAGGGATCCTTGGGGAGCACCCACCAGTGCCAGGCCTGTGCTGGGGCCTACAGACACATCCAGGCACTGCCTTGGCCTGGGAACTCCCAACACATATAGGAGAAAGAGCCTAAAATCCAAGCATCTGCTTAAGAAAGACCCTGTGGACACAAACTCCAGGAAGTGAGTTTCCTGTGCCGGCAGGTGTGGCTCCTTTCTAGAGCTTCTTCCTGCCAAGACTGCCCCCACCCAGTGCCAGCCGAAGGGGACATCCAAGGCAGTGGATTCAAATCGGGTCATCTGTCTGGGCTTCCTGCCCACCAGCCCCAGTCAGGAATGGAAACCTGGAGTCCATGGGGCCAGTCTCAAGGACATTGGTAGGACAGGACATAGCCTGGGCCCGTGGAACAGTGTCAAATACCACTATTGTGCACCTGTTGCCCAGCACCTGTGTGGCTGGAGCCATCCCATGGATGCCCAGAGGATACTCTGGGAAGTGGCCTCAGCCATGAGGTAGCAGGAGAGGAGAAGTGAATTTCTATTTCTGATCCGGTGAGGTCTCTGAGGTTTCTCCATCCAGTGGGGGCAGTGCCCACTGGAGGAGGGAGGAAGCGCAGCATGGCTGTGGGCCTCCCTCTGGCTCCCATGAAGCTGCTGGGCTAGGCGAGGGCTGCCTCATAATGGGACCCAGAGTGCCCTTTGCCTCTCATACTGACTGACATTCAGCCCCAAGTGTTTCCCACAGGGCCCTAACTCCTCAGACCAGGATGGTGCAGTCACGCTTCCCCATGGAACTTTGGGAAATATGCTTGAAAGGAATTAGACTAACCCTACTTCCTTTAATTTTTGTTTCTGAAGTGTAAAAATATTCCATTACAAACAGCATTGCATTTTGGGAGGCCAAATTACTCTTATATAGTTGGTCCCACTTGTGACCTTGCCAGGTCTGTGGTGAAAGTGACTTCTTCCGTGTTGCCTCTATATGTCATTGGTTGGCACTGCTGAAAAGGGAAGCCAGTTATATGCAGGAGAATGGGGACTGTGACAGGGACATCCATGTTCAGTGACAAAGAAAGAGAAATCGCACTATGTACAAAGCCAATAATTTGGAGTAAACCCTCTCCTATTCACACTACTGTAACTACAGAAAAAGCCTCCTTTATTTTCCAAGATTTAAAAGAAGAATCAAGAGCACTCCTATAAATTTAATTATTTTAAAACATACATACATAGTCAAGGGAGATTTTTTTTTAAAAAATTAAGTCTATATAATTCAGGATGAAATTAAGATGAATGAGTAGAAAAATAAGCCTATGATAAATTAATATTCTGAAAACATTTAACTTCAGTATTTGAAAGTTCTAAAATATTTTTAAAAAATCTTTAGGGAAACTTATCAGGTTTTGGAGAATGAACACTACTTTTTCAGCAATTATAAATTTCAATAGTTTGACATGGATCAACAAATACAAGAGGATGTTAAAAAAGAAAAGTACCTATTCTTATCCGACGAGCAGTCCATCCAGACAAATGCTGAGGGCCGAGCTCTGCACAGCCCCTTTCTGTTAATATAACACAGCATTTTTCACATTCACTTCAAGTGAATGAACAATGTTTTCATTGTTTCCATGAACACGAATTTAGTGTTGTATTTTTTTGCTTGTGTCAATGAGTGTCAAAATATTGTTCTTTTAATACATGAAAGTATTTGCATAGAGCTTTATTACTGATCTTCAGATGTTAGCCAGAGGCAAAATAAAACAGATTCTCCAGTTGGGAAATCTTACTCCCAATGAAAAGCATAATCTGCTTTCTTGCCAGTTTTTTTTTTCCCAAGTACACAATGATTTATTTACCCTTTGATGGATGTGATTAAAAGTGTCAGAGACAACAGAACTGGACTCTAAGAATTCACTTCCTTAAAAATGAAACAGAAAGTTTGCAAGACAGAAATAAAAACTCCAGGAGGAAGGTCTGAGATTCTGACATGGATTAAAAGGCATGATATAAACTAACTACAGAAAAGCCAAAGAACAAGCTATGTCTCAAAGGTGAGCTGACGAACACACAGCTGTTTCCTGAGTCTTGTCCCTCCGACTTCTTGTTAGCAAGCCCTTGCTGTTTGCCTTTTCTGTAAAGTTCAACAGGCCATGGGCCACATCTCCACTGCAGTCTTCCATTCAGCTTTCCCCTCCCTAGGACTAACGATCCTGTCACTTGGAGTTGCCCGAAGAGACAACTGCCCTTTCCCAGAGCGCAGGCTTGGCTGATACGTTACTCATGGCGAAACTGAGGGCCGTACCCGGCTGCGGTCACATCGGCAGCCAGAGCGCGCTGCCAGGCAGGCTAGCAAAGGCCACGCTCACGGCGCGAGCCGCCAGACCAGCCTTGCAAGTCGAGTGTTGGCTTGTCGACACATAAGTTAATCAGCTATGAAATCACCACCACAATGTCCTTATTGATCACACAAGACTGATGACGCAACTCTTGGCCCAGAGAGGATTTCTGCTTCATTCTTTTGGCCTCCAACTTTCAGAGAAAGAGCGCTTTGAGGGGTGTTTACAAAAAGCCAGATGCTAACGTCTTGATGTGAGCCTTCCCAGGAAGACGGGCAAGTGCAGGGTCTTCAGAAGGAAGTGTTCAACATACAGTTTTGAAAGAACTGGATGAATAAAAGTGAATTCACAGAGTCTCAAACTGAAAACATCATAAAACTAAATTTTAAATGTGCAGCCTAATATTTTTGTCTTTCCTCTGACAACTCAGGGGATTGTTGTATTTGACTCTACAGAATAAAAAAAAAAAAGTTACCATTTGCTCTCAATATTGTAAGTCCGTATTTTAGAAATTGGTGATTTAGAAATAGTAGCATACATGCAGCCCACATACTTGGACTACTTTTCAAGCATTTGCACACACAGTAAGATGAGTGGTGAAAATCCCACCCCTGCTAACTCCTGGTTCCTGTTTATGCACTCTTCCCACATCAGGAACAAAACAGTGCACTGCAGGAGGCTTGGGGCCCACTCAGGTTACCCCTGTCAAGTATGAGCCATGGGTGTTCGGAGATGTAACAGAAATGGGGAGCCTTGTCCAGGAGGGGGGCTAAGGCTGTGTCCCTGGAATGGGGCACCACCAAGGTGAAAAGAGCCTGAGCTTGGGGAAAGGCCTTCTGAGAGACATCCAGAAGGCAAGGGAACCAGCCCAGGCTCTTCCAAGAGTGTGCTGACAGCCACGTGGCAGTGTGTGTACTGGGGAGCCCAAGCTCTGGGTGTAAATGAGCACACATGCTTGTGATGGGGCACAGCTGTCCCCTGCATTGTTTTTCTCTTTTTCATGAACTGTTGTGTACATGCCCATGTCCAGGAAAAACAGGAGTGACAAAAATATTTCCACCAATGAATATTTTCATGAAGATTCCTCCATGCCCCTGGGTGGGAGACGGGATGTATACAAGGTCCCCGTAGCACAGAGATCTGCACAGAAATGAGGTGCACCATTTGTGACTCCCCCTGATTGGTTTAAGTTTTCTAAGAACATGAAAACAGGGATGTGCACTGGACCCTGCTCCTAAGAGTGAGGGCATAAGCACCCGGGAGGGCACCCAGAGGGCACCACGGCGCAGCTCACATGGGGAAAATAGCGCCACCTTCTGGAGCCCCGGCACCCAGCTGGCCAGATGGGAGGGTCTGAGACAACTTTACCAAGGCGCTGGGAGCAACATGCAGGCTGGCCATCCAGCGCTTTGGAAGGCGAGGAAAGAGGATTGCAAGTTGAAGTCCTTCAAGGGCAATTAAGTTAGACTCCATCTGAAAAAAGAAAAAGGAAAGGGGGGATGGGAGGGAAGGGGAGGGAAAATGAGTGGAGAGAAGAGCAGGGCTGCAGCTCACCACCAAATCCCTGTGTTCCATCCCTGGTACTATGCTCCCACTCCAAAAAAGCACTACTGAAAGGGAGAGGCTCTCAGACCTGCCTGCTTTTGGTCCAACTCTGTTTCTTGGGGTGCCACTCAGGCTAGAGGTTAAGAGTGCAGGAGTACAGAACAAAAGAGAAAACTGTGAGCCTTTGTTTGCTTGAAAATGTAAGTTCCAACAGCAGAAACAGGGCTGACAGCCCTGGAGGCCTTTCTCAAGTGTGAGTATACTTGTACATGAGACAGAGACAACTACTTAACGCTGAATGCGGTGGGAGAGGGGAAACAAACACGGAAGACATGGACTCGAAAAAACAACCGGCAAGGGCTGGAGAGAGCCCCGAGGTCACTGCTAGGGGCGGGGCACCTCGACCGTTTGCCAGTCCTTCCACACGCTGCCCTTCTCCAGGGAATGGCAGCGAGGCAGCCTGTCCCCATGGAGTGTCACGACAGAGGGCACCGCAGTCCGCCGGCTTTGGGCCCTGCCGCTGCACATGCTGCTTTGGACAATTTCCTTATTTCGCCCCTAGTTTTCTTCCTCAGGTTGTAGAGTTTTAGATATCCCATCAGATAATATACTCAAAGCACTGTGTGATCTACCAAATGTTCTTGCTATTAGAAATGATAATATTATTGGAGAAAATTCCTGGGTTAATGCCTGAGGGATCGGTGCACTGTAAGATTGTGGAGATACGATGTGATAATTCCACCGACTGTTATCACACCAAACAGAAAAACAATGTTTTTTGGAGCATTAATTCCTTTTCTAAAATGTGTTTTAGAACAGAATCTAAGGTTTTAACTTTTCTACCCTTAAGAAATTCTACTTTCCTGCCCAAAAGAGATAGGTACATTCAAGTTTGAGAAGAGCACACAGACCCAGCAGTTGATCTGCATGTGTCTTACATGTGGTCTCTGCCACGTAAAAGCAGTAAATCCGTTTTGTATCAGTAGATGTTCCCGGACGCTGTCATGTTCTAAACAGTCAGCTGCAATAATTATTGTGAAACAGTGTTTCTCTGCTAAAAATATTCTTAAACAGTAAACAGCTGTTGACAGTTATTATTTCCAACATGACTTCTTAGTGAAGAAGAAAAACCCTACATGGGGCTGAACTGAAGAATAAATATATTTAAACAAATTAAACCTCCTAAAAGTCAGAAACTAAGCCAAACCAAAACAAAATATAACAAAAAACCTTTTAAAACAGATCAGCTCACTAGAGATTATGCTGTTTGGAACCAGATTTTAACTTAAGCACAATAGTTATTCTAATGCCATCTCTTATTCAACATCATTTTCCTAATTATCTTAGTCTAAGCATTTCCAAGCTTCAGCGTTTATTTTGGCCAGGATGGTGTTAACAAGGTTAGGTGGGACACAGCCCATTAAGAGGCAGCCAGGCTGTGGTCTGAAAACCTTTGGAGCAGATAAGAAGTTACCAGAACAGGGCAGTCCTGGAGGGGAGCAGAGCTGAGTCCCCCAAAAGCCTGCCACAGTTACAGCACAGATCAACCAAGGGTCTCCCCAGGTTGTCCCAGAAACAATGCTCATCTCACTAATTTTACAGATAGAGAAACTGAGACGTGCTCAGAGGGAGGCTCTGCAGCAGGGTCATGTAGCGGCCGAGCAGGAATAGAGGCAAATTTCCTGGTCCCTGGGCCAGTTTTCCACCCAATCCACCCCTTCGAAGTGAAATGGCAGAAGCTTGGTTTTGATAAGCAGGTCCAGGAAAACACAGCCTGTGCCAGACTCCACACGGTGCCCGTGGACTCCCTGAGGGGTTAGGGTTCGGAGCCCTTTAACTCCTTGGGCATAGCGGGTAAGGCTGGGCAGGAGACCTGGCTTGGGCTTGAAGGGCTTCAAACCCGCCCTTGCTTGTCCTTGTCCCAAGGGCTGAGGTATGGAAGCCCTCAGGCTGCATCCTTGAACACACTCATTGCACGAAGCATTTGGTGAGGCTTTATGAAAATGCACATGAAAGGAGAAGAGGGCATCAGAGGTACGGAACAGTACTTATCTTTACAAGGGTTCTTTCTGGTCACAAGTAATCCCCTCTCACTGACTGAGATACTTCTTCCCACAATTCTCTCTCTCTCTCTCAACAGGGTTTCACTATGCAGTTCAGGTTGACCTCATACTCACAGCAATCCTTCCACCTCATCCTCCTAAGTGCTGTGTCACTCTTTTTGTTTCTATGTGGTTTTCTGTTTGGTTGGATTTTTTCATGTATTTGGTTGTTACAGGGTCTCACTATGCAGCTCAGATTCAGTGATCCTCCTATTTTCAGCTTCCCTAGAGCTGGAATTACAGGCATGCACTGCCACACCCGGACTCTGTGTCCCACTCAGCCTGCCCTAGGGATGGGGCTGGTACAGTATGTGGCACTGGGATGGAACCACGGTCCCCGTGCTTGCCTCAGCTTGCCTAAGCAGACACTTTAGCCCGCTGAGCTATCCTGCTGAGACTTCCTCTTTCTGTTTTTCATGGAGATGCTAGGGGAAGTCGGGAAACTTACCCCACTGCTGATGTGTACTGAATCACTGGAAATTGAAATGGACAAGAAAAGATCACAGAACTTTTGAGGGCTGATGGGTTCATCTGGGCTTCAGAGACAAATGCAATCCGGGCTCCCAAGAGGCACTCCAGATGGCTTGGGACTCCAGTGTCTGGACTTGCAGCCAAGGTCTCGCTGGAGGTCACCACAAAGAAGAAAGGATCTTGAGAGCCACCATGGGAGAGCCAACAAGCAACAAGCGCCCCTTCTCCACATTGGCCTTTCCATGGCCAGGAGTCAATTTCTATCGAAGCCAAGTGATCCCTTTTTGAGGCTCCTGAAAGAAGACTCCTCCCTCCGTCTCTTGCTGGGGATGACTACGAAGCCATCACAGGCACAGCACCTAGCTGCCTGTTCCCACACAAGGACCTGGAACCAGCCCCACGGGGGCTACCCCTTGTCTGGTTATGCCAGGACAGTCACACTTCTGATACACTAAAACCGACATTTACGTTGAATGGTGAGATGTGAATGGTGGCTAGTATAGTGACTTCAGGGGCAGCTCTGATAAAGCAGGCCAGCCTGCTCAGCAATCCCACCTGCAGCAAGTACTGAACAGCATGTTTTCTGGAGGAATCTAAATGTAACATCTAGCAGGGACCCGCAAGCCTACTCCTTAGAACATCTCTGCAGGGCATCTTAGTTTAGTAGAAAACAAAATGGACAAATTATAACATGTGGCCTTCTAGACATGTTTACAATATTCCACATTTAATTTTTTGTTTTCCCACTTTCCTAAAATTTTTCATATAAGAAAAAATAAACCACAAAAGGGACTATGACTTCAAAACGGAAACACATTTCATTAAATGCACAAGAGAAAATGTTCTTTGTAAGATAGCTAATATAATTATAAAATAATTAGTCCCAGAAGTCCTCTGCAATGAGAAACAACAACAGCCCTTAACTTTCAGCCATCAAAAATCAGGGAGCTCCTTATTTGAGATATTAAGATACCAGCTCATGTAGGATATATTTGGAGTTTAAAGAATAAAAGCCAGCCAAGCAAAATGACCATCTGCCGGAGCATGGCCTTAGCCTTGTGCCTGGTGCATCTTTTTGAATGCACACGACTGCTGACAAGCAACGGAACAGTGTGCTAGGGCTGGACCTCCCCCGAATTCCTCTGAGCTGCCACCTCTCCCAGTCCCCACACTGACCTCTGAGCCAAGCCAGATGGGACTGAGAGAGACGTCAAGCAAGTGCTGAAAAGGTGACTCCAGTCTCTGGCAGCGGGGTCTGGAGCGAGTTTCCCTGCAAATCCTCTGGGGACTGCTGCTTTCCAATTTCTCAGGAATGTTTAATTCTCCTCATCCCTCAACTGTGCCTCTCTCTGGAGAGGTCAGGGAAGCCTGTGACATCCCCTGAGGGCACTGCCTAACTAAATTACCATGAGATAACTTTGGATTCTCTCCCAAACATGAAAATACAAGGGAGAGAATTTCATTAAAAGCAGAAGACTAGGTGATCCTAGTTAATCCCTGCTCTAAGCTGCTGTAGAAATGTTCGGTGTTTATATTTTGAATCTCATCTGTGACAGTTCACTCACCATAATGCCATCTATGTTATGTGGACAACTTGACCTCAGCTGACCAAAGTTTGGTTTCATAATAAAGGAAAAAAGGTGGTTTTGGTGGTGTTAAAATAAGTATTTAGCCTGCTTATGTGTTACTATATGTAGTAGAAGATTTGGAGGTTAGAAATAAGCATTTCAGGACTTTCCTCTTTAAATCTATTTTCAGTCAGGAAGCAAAACTTGAATAGGTAATGAGTCATTAGCCATATGTATGTGCATAAATCTGGGGACATCAATTTAGTAGGGCACAGAATGTCATGGAGACATGCTTCCCACTGCAGCTAGCAGTAATGCAGAGAACACAATGGAAGTATTTAGGGTGCGAGCACCATCAATGAGGTATGCTACAAAATACAATAACTTCATCATTTGCTTCAAAGAACTGAATTGGGAGGATAATTTCAGAAAAGGAATTAAGACAGCCAACCTCTATAAACTATGATAGATAACATATTAAAGTAAGAGTAGCAATTTGGGCTTCTTGCAGCCTTCTCTGCAGCCAAGGACGTACTGCACTTACTTCCAGAAATGTATGTTTCTTGACAGCTATTATCCCATAACCTATATTATCATTTACAAAATTATTTTGTTTCTTTTGATAATTTTAGGAAAATTGGAACTTAACTACTATTATTATTTGACATTTTTCAGGCTAGAAATTGCATTTGCGTTTCTCATTCTGAGGTACCATTGGGCACTTTTCATTGGTTCTTTTTAATAACCCTCTACTACTGTAAGAGACCAACATACTGAATAATATGGCCAGGAAGAAACATAATAGCTTAGTGTGTTTGATGGTATTAGTGTCTATGGACAGCAGGGTTCTCAGTGAAAGAAATTATTTGCTAGCATGTTGTATTCTAAATTAGGTTACCAAATGATGTAGTCAGTTCCTTGACATGCCATGTATTTTGTGATTCTGTGTACCATGCTCCCAGCTCCTCACTAGTGCCTCATGGTGACTGACACACCCTGAGCTCTGCCAGGCACTGGCAATTCCTTATGGAGACCAAGAAGAAACAGAGCCTTCTCTCAGAAGGAGCAAGTGTAGCCCAGGGTCTGCAGTCCAACTTGGGACAAAATAAAATGCCTAAATGTCAAATAATGAGTTAAGAAACTCTAAAATGCAGGGAATACAGAAAATGCTATTTTAGCCAATGAGTTCCTTCTCACAGGAAATACAGGCTTGTCTGAGTACATCAGTGTTTACAACTAATTGATCATATGAAGTTCAAGCTATATGCACACTGTAGGGAAAAAAAAAACTGACTGGCATTTGTTAATTTCTTGCCTTTGTATTTTAATTCACCATTTTCAAGAGGTTGGAAGATCCTGGTGAAACCCTTGTCCACAGAACTATGCTAGTACTTAAGACAACTGAAGAGCTAAGCTCAAGGCACAATATCATTAGTTTTAAGCTCTAAAAAACCAAAATCAACTAGCTCAGATATAAAATGTCACTCTCTAGGTAACAGAGGCTAAACATTTAATTTTATGATGTTTCTCTCATTAAGAATGCTAACTAAAACCTTCAAACATTTTGAGGCTGTTTAAGTTTCAAAGCAATATTTGGTAACTTTTCTGTGTCATGAGGACTCAGAATAGAGAAAAGTAAAAGGGGCATCTTCATCCTTGAAAAGTGTATGGTCACACTGCGCCTGAGAATTCAGGTTCATTGTCCTGGTTTGATTTACAGACACAGGCCCTAACTTCCATTGATCCTCCATGAATTCATGTTGCACACTGCACATGTATACTGAGGCCAAGTTGAAGACATGTTTCAAGAGCTGTGTGGGCTACAAAAGAAATATCAAGGACAAGTACCAGCAGTGGGGACCCCGCCATGCAGCGAGTAAGGGTAAAAGTGGAGACACTGTCCCTGCCCTGTCCCAGAGTTCCTCTGTGATGACAGCATCCTCCTAGCCAGTGACTCCAGCCTGTGACCCCTCCCCTCACCCCAGCACCAGGGCAGACAATATGAGGGAACAAGGCTTGCTTTGTCAACTTGAAATCACTGTGCAAATGTTAGTTGTTGCTTTTATGAAGTCAAACTTGCCTTCCTGTTTTCAGAGCCAACCATTGAGTTGTAAAGCAAAAACTTATACCAGAAAAGTGAAAGTGAGACATCAGAGAATTAATCAAAAGCATCCACAGGGGTCTTCTTAATGAGGACAGGAGATCATTTAATCAGAGACTAAGTGCCAAAGGAATCAGTCAAATTTTCAAAAACACTTAGAAAGTATAATCCAATAAAAAAATTAAATTTCTAAGCTAATAACTGAATAAGCATTTGATAGTGATACCAGGAACTTTATCTTCAATTTTTTAGTAAAACGGAGTTTTTCTTATCATTTTCAGGCAATTTTAGACATGTTTGAACTATGCAGAATAAATTATGTCACTTTTTTATTTGCTTTATAGGATATAAAATAAAACTAAGGTCAAGTAAGTAAAATATAAAATGTAAGATACTTTAAAGACCTAGTTGTCTCTTATATGCAAACAAAAACAAAAACAAAACAAACTTCCACAATTCTGCCCTCTCTGTTGTGAAACGCTGTATGTTCCGGAGCTGAGATATGGAGAACTAAGAGTGCGGGCTTTGCCTTTGCCTTCTCCTGCCCCTGACCCAGGCCTGAGGGAGGCAAGAGGACAGCCAGACAGACTCTCCTGGATCCCAGCTCTGCGACTCTGTGACTATAAGCCGCACACATCACTTCAACTGTATGATTGGGACAGAAGGCCTCTACTGCAGGGCTTTAATTAGAAAGAAGAAATGAATGTAGGTGCCTGGCATGCAGTAGTGGCTCAGTAAAGCAGTAGCTACTATATAATTCACAGAACTAGTACCATTCAGATGTGCATGCCCTACAGTTAGAACACCACACGGCTTGCAAACACCAACACTGTGTCATCTGATCCTCTGATGAACTGTGCATTACACATGCAGGCCTTATTGTTTCCCTCCTAACTGCCAGAACAGTGGTAAAAGGTGTTCTTTCACTGACTGCCAATCTCACACAGTGGTAGAAGAAATGGCCCCACTGACAATATTATAGCATCTGATATGTTCCTCAAGGCGAGAATTCTGTGTTATCAGCGGCCACTGGTAGAGCAGAATGGGAGACCCCAGCTGTGCGAGCCCTGTGAAGACTCAGACAAGGAGAGAATCGCTGTTAGGAATGGGACCATACGATGTTCTCAGTAGAGCCACAGGAGTGCAGGAAAGGAGAGAAAAGCAGGAAGCAGGCTGGGCCACAGAGAGTGCTGCTGTGAGCAGAAATGTGCAGCCTGACTGAGGGCTGGGCTTCTGGGCCCAGAAGAATGAGATTTATGACAACAGCACGTGATTGCATGCTGCCCTTTCCTCATCTCCAGTGTCATGCTACTCTCAGCTACTGCTACAAGGAAATGAAGAAGAGACCATGAATGCAAGGCTGCCGGCTTTCTTTTCCCTTTTACCCTTGGGGGTGGACAAGGAAAGAATATGCTAAGGAAATTATGTTCTTTATAATCAGGAGGTGCTCGTGTGTGTGGAGACATCTTGATACACGTGCTTTTCTAAGTCCTCTCCACCCCCACCGAGAACTGCAGGAGACAACAATTTGAATCTGTGTGTAACAGAAAAGGCAAATTTCATGTGCTCCAGGGCTACAGGGGCCTGTGGGAGATTTCAGTGAGTGTGAGAAAGTCATCTGAGAAGAGATCGAACACTTTATGAAATATATTTAGCTGTTAAGTGAAAACAAAAAGGCCTAAACAGAGATCCAGAAGCCAGAAAGACTGGCCCATCTCCTATCGCATGCCAGAGTATAGCTGGATAAAATACAAAGGGTCTGATGTCACTGTGGACTGACCTACAAGTGCTTTGAACACAAGCTGGGTACCTTGAGGAAGGCCTGAAAGGAGTTCCACAGGGCTTCGATATCATAAGCAAACCCCCAAATTAGCCAAGTCAAATATTCTTTAATGTCCTCTTCACCTCTCCGCAGGTGGCAGGCGGTTGGCTGCAACCTGCTTCTGGAAGGAAGTTTGTTCAGAAAGGTACTTAGGCTTCCTGCTGACAGTCCTCAGGTCTGAGCTGGGATGCGTCTGCCAAGCAGAAAGAAGGTGAAGCCATGACACATGGATGCTTTTTCCTGGGACTAGCTGCAACTAATGCGGGAAGTCAGCCTCTTCTTCCCCCACATGAGGCTGTGCTGCTCACCCTGTGCTGCGACTGGGCTACAGTGGCAGCTGGTTCAAGCCACGGCTGGACAGAGGGTCACACTGCCTCACTGGAAGGTGGGCAATGCAGAGGAGAAGTGTGCCCTCTACACTGAGTTGGCACCCCAGGCAGAAAAGAGAGCTTACAGGCAACTTCAAGAGGAGTATACGATTTGAGAGAAACATCTAGGTTATTTGGGTGAAGTCAATATCCATGACTATGACATTCCTTGAGGTTAAAGCATCTCTTGAAGTAGTATTCCAAATACTGTTCTTCTAACAGAATCCTTAGCAAAAGTTCTCTGCATTGCCCAGCATGCCCAGAGCTCAGTGTGTAAATAGCAGGTACGAAGTATGTTTTTGTGCTACACTGCTTCACCAAAGGACTCTGGGTGCTGGGGTCACAGTGAGAAGAGGGCTACCCTTGGACAAGCGTGAATGCATCAGACAGCTGAACACTGCACTCTCCCACAGCCAGCTATCAGCTGGGTGGAAAACGTGCTCCCGGATGGACTGGCCTGATTCTCCATTAGTAATGTCTATCTGCCCCCTCCCCATCTTTTTGAGACGGAGTCTCCTATGCAGCTCAGGCTGATCTTGGCAATCCACCTGCCTCGGCCTCCCAAGTGCTGGTGCTGCAGGCACACACCATCAGGCCTGGCTCTTCATTAGTAACTTCTATATGTGTATTCTAACCCTTTTATTCCGTTGGGAAAAGGGAGGGAAAGAAACCACAGCTGAGGCAGTGGCATCTTATTCCAAAAGGGAAGAGCTCCTCAGTCAGCTCAAAAAACAGAGGGGAGTTTAATAGAAAGGATGTGGCTTGTATGAAGAAATATCAAGCCCATTAACATTTTGAGAATCTTTTTTTAACGTATATGGTACAAGGTCTCACTACACAGCTAGGACTTAGAGTGATCCTCTTGTTTTTCAGGCTCCTCAGCACTGAGATTGTAGGTGTGCGCCACCACGCCTAGACTCCATCCAAACTCAGTGTGCCTGGGGGGTGGGGCCAGAGTGGCATTCAGTGCCATGAGTGGAAACCCAGCCCGCTGAGCTATTTCACCAGTCCCATTTTATGAATATCTTACACCATAATTAGTTATTAGGTAAAAAGGTCAACTCCCTCTATATCATATGTATGCTTTGTAAAAACTGAATTAAACAATTTTTTGAGTAATAATTTAAATTTAAAGCACAGAAATGACAAAACTATTTGAAATCAATATTAGAATGATGTATAAAAAATCAGCCAAAAGAAGTTTTGAAAGAAGATATCCAGCCACTGCTGATTCCTTGCAAAATTCCTAAAGGGCACTGCACATATGAGCAGAAAGCCTTGAGGACACACGAGTCTGGGCGTCTGTAGTGGTACTGCTAATGCGCACATGCCTGTGGAATGAAGGAGAGGACGTTATCTGCTGTGGGAAGACACTGTCCTCTGAGCTCCCTGGTGCCTCATTGCACAGTGCTCCGCCTCCCCCTTTGTGGAAGTAACACCCTCATTTTATGGCATCTATCATGCAATCGTTCTGCATCTGTGAAGGACACAGAGGATGTGAGCTGATGTGCCCTGGAGTACATACCCCAGTGAGCGAGGCGGGCTTGCAGACGAGTGATGAAGTTATTCCTGCACAGCTGCACAGAGTTTCCATATTTTGTAAAACAAAACACGATGAAATCTCTCACTACATTGTTAAAGTGGATTAGGGCCCGTCAGCATCCCCACATGATGACTGCGTGTGAATGTGCAGACACAGACGAACGCACGCGCACATGCACACGCTTGGCCCTTCTGTGTCACCAAATATCTAAGAAAGATGTTTCAGGCAGTGGCCACATTGAAAACACATGTGCAGCACATTCTAGTTTAGAAATTCATCTTGGGGTAGACTTAAGTCCACGTAAAGTAAAACAGGAACAGCTCACTGAGTTTCCTTTGTGGTTATGTAAAAGAAAAAGTGTAGCACACCAGGAGTACGCTCAGTGTGGATCACTTGTGTGGCATGTGTGAGGTCATGGGTTCTGACCCTTGCACTGTCAAAACAACTTTAAAAAATTTTAAGATAAAATTTCATATTTTATTATAACAGTTACATTTACCTGCCTCTTGACTAAACCATAAGTGCATATTAGAGCAGTGATGGCGAACCTTATTTAATTATGTATTTATTTTGTATGTTTGTACAGGGTCTTCAGGGTCTCACTACATAGAATGGGCTCATAGTGATCTGCCTATGTTCAGCCTCCCAAGAGCTGGAATTACAGGTGCAAGTCACCATGCCCAGCCTCAGTTGCTGTCTCAGTGTGCCCTGAGGGTGGGGCTGGCACAACAGGCAGGGATCAAACCCCAGCTGCTGTGTCTGCCTAAGCAGATGCATTAATCTGCTGAGCTATTTGGCTGGCTCTTGGAAAATCTTTTAGAATTTTCAATAATAACCAACAGCCCACTATGGCATGCATGCCATAGGTTCACAACCACTGCCTTAGAGGATCAGCAGACTTTAGATGGAAGAGAAGGAACACAGTTTCAGAGCTGAAGATTACACAGCTTGTCGGAGGGGAAGCTGGGCCTGACAGATGAGGAATGTCTACAGAGCCAGGCAGATGAATTCCTGGGGTACAGAGAGGCACCGAGGATTCAAACAGAGGCCACACAGTGGTTCTTCAGCTTCTTCCAAAGGGCAACTACTAAATAAAGATCCACAGCACCTACTAAACTTGCCAAGAAAAGTAGTAAGACAATCAGAGACCAAGGGGCCCCTGACTCTTTGGACGGACTCAGGCTTCTAGAGGAGAGATGGAGAGCTTCACCAGCAGAGGAGGCCTTGCTGGAAATGGGGTGCCCTATGCATGGCCCAGTGAGGCCTCATGACCATCACTGTGTCCTCACCTTCCTATCCTTAGAGACAGTGGAAGGGCCAAGACTATTCCAGCACTAAGATAACACTACCAACCTCCAACATTTATATAGTGTGGCTGCTATCTGGAAGGGCATGTTTCTGTGCATTAGAGAAAGGGAGCTTTTCCTTTCCTTCTGTTGAACAATTTTATCAATGCATTGAATGTTATACTTAGGTGATGTTTACTGTCACTTGCTAGAGAATAATCCCAAATGCATGAATCTACGTCTATCAGAATGGCATCTACCCTAGACATGATGTCCTTGGACCTTCTATAGTTTGCAGGTTCCTTGACTTTATTTATTTATTTATTTATTTATTCATTCATTCATTCATTCATTCATTCATTCATTTTGGCAGAATCAGGGATTGAACTCAGACCCTTGTGCTTGCCAAGGAAGTACTTATTCTACTGAACCATCTCCCCAGCCCATTCCTTGACTTTATGCCTAGCCAAGGTTTCAACACCTGACATCAAAGCCTATAAGTACATACAGAATGATTTGTGGCTGGCCTGATACAGAAGGAGCAGTGAGGTATCCTCCATGACATGAGATGGAAGTAACTATTGTTTTTCCCTAGAAACTTATACTGTTTATAGTTCAAAATCTTGTTTAAAATACAGGGACTCTGGGCACTGTGGCTCATACATGTAACTCCAGCTGTTTGAAAGGCTGAGATAAGAAAGTAACTTGAACCTAGGACTTCAAATAAGCTTGGAGAACAGAGTAAGACGGTCTCAAACAAACAAACAAAAAAAACCCAAACAATCAAAACAGTACAAGACAAGGAAGGGCTTGGAGTTTAGCACAGTCCTCGTCTAGCATGGAAGAGGTCCTGGGTTCAATCCTTGGCACCACAAAATAAATTGACAAAATACTGAGAGATTATCTTATAGGTTTAAAAATAATTGAGTAGCAGATGGTCCTTGCTAAGTGATACTTTTCTTCAACATCTCTGCATTCTAAAAAGAATGCATACTCGCTTGTCTTGGGGTGTGGGCTTCTGTGATTGTACTCTCCTGAGCAGTAGTGTGCGTTCTGTCACCTCCTTTGCTGTCCCTACTGGGGCCTTCACGTTGGTTGCCACCTTGGAAAAACAGGCACAGCCAGGGGCAGAGCTGGCTGAGCCAGGCCCAGTGCTGCAACTTCTGGCACACTAAAACCCATGACTAACCAAACTCTGCAGCTAACTGCACCCTGGGGCTGAGGTTATGGACTTTTCTTACCTATTATAAAGAATAAACACCATTTCTTATTTTCATTTGAATTCAGAAAATCATGGGCCAACTTTGGTTTTTCCTTAAATTATGCTGAAGTATACAGAACTGTCATTGGAATCCAACATATCCCCCACTGCTATCGGGACTATGTCAATGAAGTCTTTGGAATCCCATGTCATGGGCACTGAAACAGCAGCCGGGCAGTGCAGTCATTTGAGAATCAAACCTGCCTTATGGAAGTAAAACCTGTCCTGAGCCGTAGAAAGCCCCCAGAGCACTGGTTTAGCTGTGCACCTCGCACTCTGCGTGCTTGCCTGGAAAAAGATCACTAACCCAAGGAAGGCTGAGATACACAGGCGAAGACTGACACTCTTCCCCACTGAGGGCTGCAGGGCCTGGGGGCGTGGCCCTCCCTCCAACTGCGGAAGCAACAGGGACATCTGTGGGGAGAAATCCAGCAGAGGTCACAACTGATGGATGAGGTGTCAGGCAATCGTGGTCCCGAAAGCAAACGGTTCTTGACAGGAATGCAGGCACCTTTTACACTACCAAACTGGCATACTGATAATAAAGCTCGTCATAGACACACACCTACCATTCACCCTCACAAGGCCACTGGAGCAGCTGCGTTGCTCCCCGGTGGAGGCAGAAGTGCAGCTCGGATGCTGCACGGGGTTGCAATCCCACAGCTGCTCAGCAGAGCAGGGAGCTACACGGCCTTGCACCCCAACACACACAGCTTCCTAAAAGTTCATGCCACTATCGGGAAGGTGTGAGACTTTTTAATGTAATTCTAAAAAAACTGACCTGCTTTTTAGATTACCTCGATATTTCTTGCTGGGATAGTTTCCAATTTATTTCTTGAAGTCCCTTTGTGTTGAGATAAAATAAAAACTTACACAGAGAGGCTGCATCTGTGAAACTCCATTTCAAAAGTGGTTGTTACACCATCGCTCTTGTAAGAGTTTTCTGACATTATGTCATTAATGCTTCTAGGGAAAAAAGGGAGGAATGAAACTGAGCAGGTCTCCACTCCTGAAGTGTGATCAAGTGTGCTGAGCAGTAATAGCAGGAGACAGAATGGAAGCTGAGCTCCACGTCCTGCGGGTGAGCTTCCCATGGCAGGACACCTTCTTCTTTTAGAGGAGGGACAACAAGAAGGTATGAAATGCCTTCCTCATTATAAAACACAAACTGTTCTCTTCAGATTGCTCCTCATGAATAATGAACCAGGGAATTAAAAGCTTTAAACCTATTAAAGAAGCAATATTAAGTTTGGTATAAATATAGCTGAAATAATTCAGACAGTTTTATGACCTTACACCCCAAATAAAGGTGAAATGCTGAATTCTTTCCCCTGGAATAGAGGTAAACACAGCTAACAGATGGAAGAGCTGAATGGAAATTTCAATAAAGAGGGCCACAAAGAAGCATTTGTAAGCTCAGGGGTGCATGCATTAAAAAAAAAGAAGCTGAAAAATGGAACTTTGTTTTATTTTGATAGAGTGCCAAAACAGTGCTGCATTCCTTAAAGAGCTGAATAAAGGATCGAGTTAGACTGGCCTTCTCAACACCTCGCGAAAAGCCCCCTTGGGTCTCATTTTGCTGGGATGACTATTTATATGACAGGTAAGGGAATAATTTTGCTGGATTCTGTTACACAAGGGCCTCTGTGACCCCTGGGTCAAAAGAGCAAATGCAAAAGTGACAATGTGGATAATTGCCTGCTTAGGATAATGGAATACTGATTGAAGTCAATTATTATAACACCTGAAAGATAAATGAGCTGATGTGAAGGGTTCAGTGGAGATAGCTGAGGACCAAAGCAGCAGGACCCACACTGTACCTGGTGTCCAGGCGGGCAGCCACGACTGTGGAATTCAAGAGGAGGGGCAGGTTTCTCAACCTGGAAATTACTCCAGCCTGAGGATTCTGAGAGCTAAAATAGGTTAGTTTGTAAAACATGTCATAAAACAGAAATTTAGTCCAATGCCCCAAACTGCAGGATTAGAGTAACATTAGTAAATGTGGCCCTCCATTAATTTTCACTATAAGCTCTGAAGGCCTAGACTTGCCCTAAATCCATTATTTCTGTCTGTCACTGGAGGGAACTTTCCCTTCCTGTCAGCCAGGAAGAAGCCTGCTGACGTGGGCAGCTCCAACCTCAAAGCACTGACTGCAGCGGCCTCGGCCTGGCTGGCGTGGGTCAGGGCTGCACCAGCGCCGCAGTCAGAACTCAGCCCCTTGGATTTTCCTGTGTTTTTTCTCTTTGGCAGAAAAGAGCCTGAAATGTTTTTCCAACCCCAGCATGCCTGCTGCCCTCTGGGTTCAGGTTTCTCAGCACTGAGCTGGCCCTTCAAAGGCCTGGCCTGTCACCTTGCAGGTTTGGGCCTCCTAGGCTGCTCCCTGGGTCCACATCTGCCTCAGAGGGTGGGTGTGGGGTGGAAAAGGGAAGGGCCACAAGCCATTTCCAAAGCAGAGAGAAGTGTCCCCA
Organism: Ctenomys sociabilis; assembly: GCA_004027165.1. NCBI lineage: Eukaryota > Metazoa > Chordata > Mammalia > Rodentia > Ctenomyidae > Ctenomys > Ctenomys sociabilis. Next base: position 24,538 of record PVKA01003436.1, read on the forward strand.
TGCCTCCGGCTGCAGGTCCAGCCTTTTCTGCCCTTCTGCAGTCACATACGTGATGGTGGGCTCTTCCATCCCAGATCTAAGGCGAGGCTGGCTGAAATGCTTCCGAGGGAGGCCTGTCACCCATAGCTCCTGAGCCTGGCCCAGCTCCCCACCTCTACTGGCCTTGGAGACCCAGGTCCAACCTTGGCCAGGGCATGCCCATGGAGCTGCAGGGGTCCCTGTGGCTTCGAGGTAGACTGATCAAGGCTCCAGGTCACACAGAAATTGAGTGGGTGCCTGGCCTCTCCCAGGCCCTCCCTTGGCTCACTTCTCCTTGCTGACCAAGGGCCAGGGCAGCTCTTCCTACTGCGTGACCCGGAGACCCTCAGAAGTGGTAGAAATGGTGGCTCTGGAAGGGAGAATTTCCACCAAGTCTGCTGTTTTCCTGGGAGACAATGCATCTGACCTCTGTGGAAACTCTCCTGGCCTTCTCCAGCACATGGCTGGGTAGGAGAGATGGCGTCCTCGACAGGAAGTGTCCGGACAGTGGTTTTTATTCCCAGCTCCCGGAGCACAGCATCTACACAGCTGGGAAGACAGACCTCAGTAATCTCTGTTAACCTGTCCCTCTAACTGACAGAGATAAAATAAAAATACCACTGGTCACATTTAATTTCTTCTTTAATTTACTGAGGGTTATAGAGCTCATTAAGTGAAGGGGCTGTGTTTTAATTGCTCAGAACTTTGGGGGAGCCCGTCCTGGAACTGGAATATCAGGTGTAATCAGTGATCAACACACATAAGTAGCTTGGTGCCATGGCTGCTGGCCAGAATTCATATCCCAGAGCCCTGCCTTGGCTGGTTCCAGGCCACCATGGGCTCAGTCTGACTCCAGTTCTGCATTTACTTTGCATGGACACCTCCACCAAATACTCCCACAGGGAAGAGCCACAAGAGGTCCACCTCTAGAAGGAAACACGAGGTGGGCATATGAACTACACTCTCCTCGGAAGCCTCCTGCTGGTTTATATGTGGAGGGACCTTCTGGTAGCTGTACTTAATACATATGGGTGAAAGTTGCACTTTCGAAATAGTGACTTCTAATCCTTTGGCAATGCGTGACTTGCAGACCATTGCTCATTTCTTCGGGTAGTTTCTGCACCAATCCCATGGGGTCAGTCACTGTGTAGAGCCACAGAGATTCCTATTCAACTACAGGCCTTGGTGGGTACACATCTATGTTTCTGATACATGGCCACAGCTGCTGTCATCTTGAGCCCTGCACACGGGGGAAGAGTTCAAAGCATCTCTACCTTCCTGAAAGGAAGGCTCCACAGCCTAAGAGACCTCTGCTCCTTCCTGCTTGCTGAGAAGTGAGGCAAAACTGCTTGCTGGGCCCAGGGATAGCTGCCCGGCGCACCACCCTCCTCTGTCCACATGGGCTCAGAGCAGGACTTGCCCTCTCGCTGCCTTTCAAAGTACCCAGGAAGGTTTCTCCTTCAGCAGAGCCTAAGTTTTCCATGGTGCCCACCCTGAGACACAGGATTTTTTTTTTTTCCTTTCTGGTTTTGTATAAAATTAAAACTATCTTATCAGGAATCAAACTTAAAATTTAAGAAGCTGTGGGCTCAAAGGAGAAGAGCTATACCTGTTTACAAAAGGAAACAGACTTTTTTTCTTTTCCTTTTATGTCTTATGAACACAATTTGAGTTTGAAGGTTTTTGGAGGAAAGATTTTCTCTGACTATTGTAGGTGGATGAAAACCAATCTGTGCTGTAAAATCTTCAAGTCTACAAGGCTACAAAGGCAGGAAACTGACTGTAGAGATGAGAGTCAGAGAGCCTGCAGGACAGCATACTGGTTCAAAAGCTCACTGCTGTAGACTGCTGTGCTCCAGAGAGGAGGCAGAGCCCCTCGCAGAGGCCTCCCACCTTGCCTGATGCGGGCTCTGTTTCTGCTCACGTGTGTTGGTGTCCCAGCCTGGTCACAGTCTGCATCCCGCTTCTAGCCTCTTGCCACTCTGTTCCCCAGTAGGTTTTGGATACAGTGATGCTGGCCACTGGGGGCTCCTGCCCTTTGCTCTGCTGGGCTGTTGGCTGCAAGGCTTTGCCCCCTTGGTCTCACCTGGGTTTGAGAGGCCCTCAGCAGGGACTAGCTCTGGGAACTGCTTCCTTGGCTATTCCTGTACCCCACTCCTGTGGATTCTCTTCTGTAGCTGGTGACTCCCTACCATGTGCTGTACCCCACTGCTTTGGGGTGGGGCATAACACAACATAGGGGCATTGTCTGGAAGGAACCCTGCTGGTCACTACTTCCTTTCCTTTCTACTCAGTGCTCAAAGATGAAGCACCAGCTTCCAACAATCTTCACGTTGTGGGCCTTTTTACAATTTAGGAGCGGCACAATCCTTTCAAATCATTTTGCTCCCCCCCAAAATTTCTCAGAGAATCCCAGCTGTCCCAAAATACTGATGAGCAAGAATGGAAATAGCTTACTTCAAACAAGTCCCTGTCCCTGGACCTCATGGCCAAGTACAACAGAATGCACAGCAACAGGCTGTTGTGCTTGGATCAAGAGTGGTTGAGTCTTGCAGCAGGCTTGAAATACAACAGGTTTTATTATGAGTGAAATTAATTCAATGGAATTCTATGGAAACTGCAGTGAGGAAGGGAGGGATTTGGCTTCATTTAGCCCAGACTCACAGAATCTGCTCCAATTCTTTCATTTACTTCCTCACTTAAATTTAGCCTCAAAGAAACTTCTAGCAAAAGACCAGTTACACATATTTACAAAGCAAGAGGGGAAAAATGGAACACTCAAACCAACAGACCCAAACCGAGGTTTGTGGTAAGAGACACTGCCTCCAGCACACACACACACAAACACACTTCTCTGACACTCACACTCTGCAGACATTTGTAAGGACAAGCAGCTGATGTTATTTGGAGCCCACAAAAGGCTCCACAATCTTAATCTTCTAATGCTATCATTCACATTCTGAGTTTTTATTGTTAGGATCAGTGAAAACTGACTGTAGCATGAAGGGGCCACATCAAACACAGAGCCCATCACCCCAGGGGGATGGAAGCTCTTTATCCAGAGGTTCCTCACAGTGGGAGATCTGCTTTGAGTTTCACTGATTCTACAACCATCTCAGCGAAGACCAGTATTAGGAATTATTGGGGAGGGATGGAGAAGGGTGAACTGGAAATTAGATTAAAATGAACTGGTCTTACATCATGGGGCTCCCAGCAGGAGCAGCCACATCCACATGCTGCCTTGTGTGGTTCTCAGAGTGACTGTAAAGGAGGCCTTATTACTGTTGACCAGACATCGGAAAGGTTAAAACACCAACTCAATCAGAGTAACAGCTGGGACATAGCATCTGAAATGAGACTTCTGAAATCCACTCTGAAGCAGGACTCAGTCCTTCAATTTGGTTCACCTTCCATTCTTTCCTTTGGGAAGCCCTGTTCCTGGGATGCAAGAAGGCTGGCACACTGCACTCCAGAAAAATTCTGATTACCCGCTTGCTTGAGTATTCTCAAAAGCCAGACACTCTCTGACAACAGTGCAGTGGCTAGTTGGCCACTGCATCCCAGTGCCTGACTTGATGAATAAGGGCACACTGTACACTGAAGTCAGGACCCAAGCATCCAAAGGAGGAAGATGTTTCTTTTACTCTTTAAAATAAAAAGTTATAAGGGTAATGACAATGCTGCTGGGAAAAGTGTCTGTGTTCTTTAAGATTTGGTAATTTTATTATTATTAAAAATAAATTGTAGGAAGAAATTTGAAAACAAGTATAATCTATAGGACAAACAGCTTACTTCTCCACATTGATAAATTCCAAATACACAAACTAGAAGGCCCCAGGCTCCTTGGTATTCTGTGCCAGTACACTGAGGTCAGCCTGGGTGACTCAGGCAGCCCAGCCCGCCCCCCAGAACATCCCCACCCGGGCCTGCAATTGCTGGCAGGCTGCCAGGCCACACAGCAGGCCTGAGCAGACAGGGCTGGGTGAAGCTGTGGTGAGTGCCTGAACTCAATGCTAGGAGGTTAGGTCTGCTCTAATAAAAGATGCATTCTACATGTTACAGGTGAGCTATTTATAATCATCTTCTTCTTTAAAACAATTTTAAGAATGATGATATATGACAGAGACCGAAAGAGTGCCTCTGTGTGTGCTCCACATCCTCCCTCCCACCTGCTCACAGGTGCCCGCAGCCAGCTGTGGCTCCCAGAGCTGACGGACTGAGTGGACAGGGGCTGCCAGCTGCATGGGCTCAGGGTAGAGCTTGGGTAGAGAGCCACACACAGAACCGAGAGGCGGGTGGGAGCCACACCCATCACACTCACAGCTGCATCATGTGACTGATAACCACTGTCACCTCCTCTAGAGACTATAGAAAAGAAGAAAGCCACTTTTGAAGTCTTCCATGGAGTTGGGGTCCTGTGTTTTTTAGATATGATGCCAAATAAGAAGGGCACACTGCAGCTTAGTATTCTCTGTGTCACTGTAAAGCGGGCTGATTTCAATTTCTGACCAAGTGCAAATTCACCTTTTCAGATACGAACAAAGAACCACTATGGCATTCTAACACCAATCAAAGCTGCAAACCTAGTTTGGCTATTACTGTTGAGAAAGCATGCAGAAAGAAAGAAGACAGACTTTCCAGAGTATTTTTGCTATAAAAATACTCTCCATTATAACACAAATTTTTCTCTTAAAAAGCACAAAGGATAATTTTTTAGTCTAATAAGGCAGGGATCACCATAAAAATGTGCTGGGTAAATCTGCAATACTACCTCAAAGTCCTAAGAAGCTGACCCATTATTTTCTAGCAGAGAGTTATATTATCCAAGCAGGCTTAGGGATACAATTCATGAAGCAATTTGTCTGTTCATAACAAATCCAGATGGTTTAGAATTGCAAAACAGGATTGAAACATGTTTTTATTTATACTCTTTTAAAAAATATATTTAATACAGGATTTACAGGGTCTCACTACACAAGTTGGACTCATAATGATCCTCCTATTTTCAGCCTCCCAAGTGCTGGGATTACAGGTGCATGCCACCATGCTCTGTCTTTCATTTATACTCTTAATAAATCTTCAGCATGGAACATAACAAGAGAATATCTATAGCTAGATGATAGGTTAAGAAAAATTCCAACAAGTAGCAAGGAAAAATACTTTCGTCAGATGAGTCATAAGTTATATAACTGCAACAGGTAATATCCCAAGGCTTCATTTCCTCAAAGAGTCATTTAACCACGGTTGTGGCAAATGAATTCTAGGATGGTGTGCATGAAACTTTCTTGAATGACAATACAGAAAAACTATGCTCAAAAATGCTTATTTTTAAGATTTAACAATATGGGTAATGTCTTATGCTGCAAAAGCAATGTCTAAGAAAGTGGCCTAGGATGACCCTCGGGGAACATCTGGAAGACCATGCAACACGCAACAGTGTACCTGTGAACGGAGCCTCTGGCTTGGCTTAGCTTATGTCCAGCATGGTAACAGAAACCCCAGTTTGCCTGTCAGAACCACATCACTAGCCACATGTGATGGGAAGCTTTCCCTAGGAGCCACACTAGAAAAATAAAAAGAAGTACAAGAAATGGGCTTTAATGTTACTTAATATATGCAGTCTACTATCATTCCAACTTGTAATTCACATAATTATTAATGAAATGTTTGCACTTGGGGAACTCTTCAAACTTCAGCATGTATTTTGCAGTTAAGGAATACAAGGATACACCATGCTAGGCTCATTTCAAGTGCTCAGAGCCATAGCATTTTTAGACAGCAGTTTCAATAGCTAAAGCTTTCTATTCTTCCCTATTTAGCTGGGTATTCCAAACAGTCCTCCACATGGCTGGCTCAGGGTTCCTGGTCCTTTCAACCTGTGTTCCTGTCCAAGCCCTCCCCACCAGGTCTCAGACCTTCATTTCCAGTAGAGGGTCAGGAAGAGTGAAGAGGAGGAAGACCTAAAAGGGAGCAACATAAGGCTGCTATGAATAGGCACCAGGAAACCTCACTTCCGACTTAGCAACAATTCAAAGGAATATGGATCTGCACAAAGCAGGCAAAGCCCAAGCTCATGGCTTATTTTCCTTGTCAGGGCAGACCATGTGTTCACTTTGAAGTTGTCTGGCGTTCCTAGCACTCCAGTCCTGCTGTCTCTGCTCTCCTGAGAGGAGCTGAGCTGGTCCAGTTTGGTGCTGACGTGGCACTCAGGTGGCCCTCTGGAGGACTGGGGCTGCAGAGCCAGCACCATATCTATTCAAGGGCTTTCCCAGCCCCATAATGTGGCAGCCACATATCCACACTGTCACTTTCTGGGGCTGGCTCCAGAAACAGGTGCTCTGGAGACTGCACTGGTCACACGGCTGAGTAAAAGTCCCAAAAGCCTGAGCTAATATCACCACTTTTACTGCTGTGAATTCTCTGGGTGGGCAGGCAGGCAGTGTGGATAGAGAAGCTGTCTGGGACTGGAGGCAGAAGATACCCCAGCTGGAGGGAGGTACATTCTCTCTGCTTGTACAGAGGGCCCATTGGCTGGGACCACAGCTCCTTCCCATAGGGTGCTCTCTGCTGGGATAACTCAGGTGTCCTCATAGGACAGTGACAGGATTCCACAGGCAAATCTCCCCTGGGAGCACCAACTGGGGCCAGATCCCTGTCTGACCCTGTTTGCATCTGCCATGTTCTCTTCTTTGGGGCAGTCATGAAATTCCCTGTGTCCAGGCAGGGGAAAGAGGCTCTACATCTCATTGGGAGAGTGGTGACCATGGCCAGTGTAGGACCTGCAGTCTGTGTGACACCTCTCTTGTGTATTTCAGAAGGGCTCCAACGGTTGCTTGCTTCCTGGTACCCACCTTACTCCACAAAATGATGAAAAGGTTCCTGGAAACAAAGCTGAATGTAAGCACTGAGGAAGGCAGAAAAAGGTCCACAGGAGCAGATGGTTCTGCCAGAGTGCTGAAGTATGATTAAGAGCAAGGTGTTAAGAGCTGGGGAAATAGCTTGGTAGTATAGGTGCCTGCCTGGAAAGCACAAGGACTCAGGTTTGATCCCTAGTCCTGTATGTCATGCCAGCCATCAAAACCAGGTGTGGTGGCGCATACCTGTAATCTCAGTGCTGGGGAGGCTGAGACAGGAGGATCACCATGTGTCTAAGCTGCGTAGCAAGACCCTGTACCAAATCAATAAGCAAATAAATCTTTAAAAATAAAATCACAAGGCGTTAAAGGACAGTGGTAAAGAAAATGCCACTTAACCCTCCTGTACTATGATTTTAGCACAGTGTTAAACTGTTGTCTGAGTATCTGGAGACTCAGTTTTGGAAAGTTTTCTTTACTGATGCTTAAGGTCATATGATCTGTCCTGCATAGAATGATATTATTTTAATAACTACAAAATGGCAAAGTAATGAAGCAATAGTGCAGTTGAATTCAACCCAACAAAATTCCATAAATCTAAGTGAGCAATGAGGTTGACAGACATAATCCAGAAGGGAGAAATAGCAGCACCTAAGCCGACAGCATCCCAGCATACAGAGGTTCAATCCCTGAGGCACCGGTGAGAGATGGCATGGAAGGGAGTGACTCAGGCAGGGGCTGTCATCCGGGCCAGCATGGACCCTGTGCAGGAAGCAGGGCAGAATACCTGAGTGATCCAGACCTGGCACAGGGGAAGGGTCAGCCCTCATGCAGGCAGGCTCAAGGTACTGCCACCTACTCTTCTGTGGACTGTCAGCCAATAGCCCCCCCCAATTAGATAGTTCCAGCATGACTGACAGAGAAATCTGTCAAACATTTGTGGCAATTTTATTAGTATAATTAGAAAATGGTAATTACACTGCAAAATTAAGAACATAAGAATAACTATTATTGAAAAAAGTAATGAAATCAAGGGCAGTATCTGTTGTGTGGGATGCCTGAGTTAAGGACAGACTGGAAAGTCCCCATTATTCCACGCTTTCACACACCCAGGGCAAGGAGACCATCAACAGACACAACTCTGCAGTTACCTCTCTCCAAACTCATTTGTGTCAAAACACAATGGAAGTTTCCCACTTAATAAAAATGAAAGGCAAAGAGAGTTGAACATTTACTACATGTTTTTAGGTATGCCTTAATCACCCCCTTGGCTATGCTGCTATCATATAAATCAGACCCTTAAGTTATCATTGTTATAGTAGCAATAAAAATTATAATAAAAGTACTGTGAGGTCAGAGAATGTCAGACACAACCAGAGAAATGAGAGAGACATAAAACAAAGTAGAAAAGACCAGCCAGGATTGGGAAAATTCAGGCACTGTACCTCCAAGCACACTTCAGCAGGAGGTGGTTGCCACTGCTGTTTTACTTAATGAGCCTCCACATAAATCCCAGCTGCTAACCATGTGATAAGTCCCAGTCCAGGCACCAGAGGCCCCTTCTCTATCAGCACACACACGGGCTGCCACCAAGAGAGCTTCAACTGCAGAAGGGAAAAGGGAATCTTAAGATGTCCCTGCCTTTAGGCTGTGCTCTGCCCCCACTGTTCCTTTGCAACAAAGTTAACAGATACAGCCAGGCGCACACCTGAAATATTTTTAATGGGCAGAAGGTGTAAAGACACTTCCCTGGATAACAAAGAAAGAACTCAGACCTCACAGAGTAGAAATAAAGCCCGAGTAAATCTCATAAGCTGCCCCTAAATGAGAGAAAAGGGTGTTTTGCTTGGGAGGCTATTCCCTGGGACGTCTACTTTCCAGCTTCACAGCCGGCAGGCATCTGGGTGATGCACAGCTTGTCAAAGCGGCTGCACAGTGCAGGGTGACGCAGGCTGGGCAGCAGCGTGGGAGTGGGACGGCCTTGGGCTCCCTGCGAAGCCTTGGCAGGCCCCTTGCCCTGTCTCAGTCACCCAGATGTCAAGGGGGAATATTAATGCACAGAGGCTAGAAAAGGCAGTGAGGAACAGCTTGGCAAGCCAGGCAGGGGCAGGCACAAAGAGGAAACCATGAGTCACTGCAGGGGAGACAGAGGCAGGGACCCGGAGACAACCAAGGCCGCTGTCTGGAGTGTGATCCAGAGTTCAGCCTGGGGAGGTGCGGGATGGCCTTGGGGATGACCTCGAGTGCGCATGTGCAGCACAGCACCCGGCAAAAGCAAAGGTGGATGAGCAGAGCAAGGAGGCCTCCTGGGGCTTTTTTCCTGACTCTAGGGGTGTGGTCAGTTCATTCCTAGGCAAGGCGTGACTACGCTGGGGTTCCTTGGCAGAAATGTCTAAGAAGCTCTGCTTTGGAAGTGGCAGAAGAAAGAAAAGTGATCTCTGACGCTTAATGGCAACAAAGAGGAGCCAGGACTTCCGTACTTCAGAGGAGATGGCAGAGTGACCGACTGTCAGAATCACAATGGTCTTCTACTAACCATCTGGGCCAGTCTTCATGCTCATTCGATAGAACTACCCAACTCCTGATGAGGAATGTGGCTTTAATCCCTCTTCTCTGGGGGGGTGGTGGTGTCTCCTCAAGCCTTCTGCTGTCCTTGCAGTCCTGCAACGCCGGGTGCTAGGTACAGGCTGTGAGATCACAGGGCCTCCCACAGCAGCCCTCTTTTCCTGCCACTCAAGTTGCAGTCTCCTGGCCACTCAAACTTGCAGACAGCTTGCTACAAACTGGAGAAGTCCCTGCAACTCCCTTCGGCTTGACACAAACTGACTCACACAAGGCTCACAGGAAGGGATTGCACCACTGGACAGCTTTATTATAAAGGAGACAGTTCAGAATCAGTCACTTCCAGGGGCACCTCTCAAGGGGCATCCTCCTCCTACCCTGCCCCTATATTCAGGAGGAAGGTTCATGGTAGGTCCCATCCTGATTTTATGGAAGGGAATGACTGATTTTACTCCCAGCAGTAACTGATAAAGCTCTGTAATGAGGCTGAACTCCGCCTCCAGAGCACTCTGCTCTCTAGTAGAGCTTAGGAGGTTGGGAGGGCTTCTATGGGTCAGACAGTCTTAAGCATAGGCACAAGGTTGGTCTTTCTAGAAAAAGTAGCCAATCCTGAAACCACACAGGGGCCTGTTGGGAATAACAGAGACTCCCATTGCTTGAGAAATCCCAGAGCTTAGTCTGTGGCCCAGGAATCAGGACAAAGTTCCAATCATTCATTATATTAGTTAGAAACAGACCAAACAATTACTTTCTAATATATCTTATTGCTGAGGATACAGCTAAGTATGAATACTACAGCTTTTAAGAGTAGCTTCTAATCCTCCTGTTTAAACATTGCAGTGGCAGCTATAGTGATCCTACCCTTACAATCCTAGCTCTTGGGAAGCTGAGGCAGGAGCATTGCTGTGAGTCAGAGGCCAGCCTGGGAAACACATCAAGTTTGAAGCTGGCCTGGATCACATAGTGGGACTATGTTTTTAAAAATCACATTTACGTGTAGTAAATTACTGTGATCCACTCTGACATATTTTATCATTTCCCTCTGCATATTTATATTACTTTTCTTAAATGCATGAGTTTTGTATTTATTGCATTTAAGTTTATTTCAGATGAAATAACTCATTTTTAAGGTCAACCTGAAGCCCTTTCTTTTTCTATCAAAATCTCAAAATTCTACTTACTTGGTGACAAATTCTGCCTCACTCCCATACCTCCTACTCCAGAGCTCACAAATACATCATCAGGGCTTGTGGCGGTTAGTGGAGGCCCTCTTGTCAAGGGAGGAGCCAGTAAGCAGGAGTAACTGATGACGAGGACAGCAACAGGAAACAAGGGCCCGTCCGGGCTCGAGCCCCCAGAATGAGGCAGGCGTGCTTTGGGCTGGACTTCTGGCAACGCAGTGTAGTGCAGTACGTGTTACTGTTTTCTTTGTTTTCTAAGGCGCAAATTAGGAGGTCAATGTATGAATTTTAGGGAGACATGATTCAATCCAAGGCAGTGTTATGTTATACTAAATTTATATTAATTTGTTATGGCAGCAATAAGAAACTAATACATTTCTTTCCCTTCGTGAATGAAATTAACTTTTGTATCTCCTGCTCCTGAGATATAATATTCATATTAGTGGTTTTAGTAGAAATGAAAACTGAATATATATTTTTAGCTTTATTACTATCTCTAACATATTATAAAATTATACTTCTTCTTAAATTAACTTTTATCCAATTCAAAACATTACTTATAAATAATATAAAAAGTCAAAGTGTTAAAGTATAATTAAGAAAAGAAATCCCTTGTTCCTGGCCTTCTTGCATTTTAAGACTCTTTAGGGTCTCCCCCCAATAACACTGCTATGTTTGCCAAGTGGCATAACCATTCTCTAATCTTTTGAGTGACACGCGTACACAGTATCTATAGACTTTCTGGTAGACTTGAAGCACATCTAAATAGTTTTGCTCATTATTGAGGATTGAACTCAGGCCCATGCATGTGCTATACAAGGCCCCCCCACAGTCTCTTTGGAAAAAAAAACAAAAACCCTCTACTTTTCCTCTTGAGATACAACTATATCTCAATTTTTAAAAATATATATTCACAGTATCCATTATTAATTTCTAATTATTATTCAGTCCTGTATCAAATGATTTATGATTTTCTTCATATATATATTTATATATTTATGTATCTTCAATCTGAAATTATAAAGTTCTAAATTCTAAAAAAAAATCTATCTATATACAGATATAGAGAGACACTGAATTTTTTTCCCCCTCTGCTGTTTGGTACTTCCTTTACTGTTTTTTGTTTTTTTTTTTTTAAATTCCCTTCTTCTCTGCCTGCATTCCAACCCTGGTCCTGAATACTATAGCTTATCCTCCACTTCCTTTTGGTGGAGTATATCCTCCAGTAGATTTTTCAGGGAAGTAGAGAAGGATAAACTTCAGAATTTCAGATTGGAATTGTTTCTGAAATGCAGCACGATTAGCTGTGTTGGCGTCATCACCACATTTTGATGGATGAGGTCGCCCAAAGGAGCCGTGGGTGCTTCTCTGGGTTGTTGCGTGTTCGCAAGTGTGCGCTGTTCTACGTATTTTGAAACCTTGATAAAATGATGCACTTGTGAAATGCTGAGCCATTCTCATATGGCTTCAGGAACCCATGAGGCTGTCCGAGGGATGTACGCACCAATAAGCCTAAGGGTTTCAGGTGACTTCAAAACACAAGAAATTCTACTACGCTGATAACTTCCAATGTCCATTAAAAGCACATCTGAACCAGAGCAGGAAGCTATAAACAGACTATAGAGATCTACAAATTACAAAATCTGACTTATAACTTGAAGACACTGCGATGGCTTGTGCTTTGATGTCTTCCCAAGCAGCCATGCAGTCACAGGTAGAAGCTCTTCTGTGGTGGCTTGATCTGGAGCATGTGACCGTGTGACCAATTCATGGTGCAATGCTAGGCTCCAGGGCACCTGGATTAAGGCTGTGAAGACTACATGTCCTAAGCAGCTTAGCTAAGGGATAAGGGATAAAAAGAGCTGAGATTGTCCCTTGCTTGCTTTGTCCCATCATGAACTACTTCTTCTCTGTGATGTCCCTCTGCCAAGTCACCCTGTCTTGGAGCCAGCTAACGATTGACTGAAACTTCTACAAAGTGTGGGCCACATAAATCTTCCCTCCTTAACTTTGGATGTTGTGTATTTTATTTCAGCAATGAGAAAAGTAACTAAGATAGCTGTTCATGGGCTTGACGTGTGCCCTGTGTGAAGTGAATAAGTCACCTCCAGGATACTGGATGCAACTCTGACCTCAGGAGATGGCTGAGGTTAGGGTACCTCCTGAACCGGGATGATACACAGGGGCAGCTGATCTCACTGTAAAGTGGCTAAGGAAGGTAAAAGCCTTGTGGGAGATAATGACTATTCTTTCTTTTCATGCTCTGTAATTTCATGGTCATCTGAAATTCTGAGTTTCTTACTTCGCTTAGTAGTCCTGATTTCACACAAATTTTCTGTGAGTATATATCAGGCCTCAGAGCCTTCTCCCAAATATCTGAGACTTTTAAAGGAAAGGTTTGACAGTTTTGTGTCCAAAAAGGAGAGGTCTATACTCACTTTAAAGTGTATCATGCCTCAGTCTAGGATGATGTGGAATTCTCAAACAGGGAGTGGAATGATGGAAAAAGCTTATGTGCTTACCTGGGAATGGTTTAGCTTTAGATAGGAGATGGAGATAAATACTTGTAAATAAGGATGGGACAGTGGCCAAACATCCATGAGGACATGTTCAAGAAGAAATACTAACAAATAACAGCCAAATGCAGTATTTGGATCTACATGAAAAGTACATTTCAATCTTTAAAAATAAGGTGACCAGTTCTTTTTCTGGTTCTATAACCACCCACAGTGAGTTCTTTTATCCTTCAAGATGCACCCAAGGAGATTCTCGAAATGAAATAATTACATTTCAATTCTATTTCATTCTGCTACTCTACTCAGAGGTTTTCTCAATCTAAGATATTAAATTGTTTGGTGGTTGAAACAAGGTAATGGCCAATTATGATAGTTCTATGAGGATGAAATTAGAGTACAAATCTAATGCCAAGAAATTGCCAGAAATCTGGACAGGCAAGATAGCTCAGTGGTCTAAAGTGCCTACTTAAGCAAGCTTAGGCAGGCATAGAGGACCACAGTTCAATCCCCAGCACCACCTGCTGTGCCAGCCCTGCCCTCAGGGTGGGTGGAGTTGGCAAAAAAAAAAAAAAAAAGATATTGCCAGAAATGCAGCAGTTTCAGGAGAATTTGGCCGTAGTTCAATTTCATGAAAGAATAGGATGAACACTATTAACTTAGGTTACAGGAATGGTTAGGTATTATTTTCCAAAGTTCTTATCAATACTGAATATCAGCAATAATAGCCAAATTATTGAATACAATGATTAAAAGCTGTGTTTTTTTTTTTTTTTTCTTTTTTTCAGAGCCAGGGATTGAACTCAGGCCCTTGTGCTTGCCAGGCAAGCACCTATTCAACTGAGCTATCTTCCCAGCCCACGATAAAAGGAAGTACAAGTTGAGATATGTCACTTTTTTTTTTTTAATACAGGGTCTACAAGGTCTCAATATACAGATCAGACTCCAGTGATCCTCCTGTTTTCAGCTTCCCAAGCACTAGGATTACAGGCAGTACTTCCATGCCCAGTCTCAGTTACCCTCCAAGTGTGCCCCAGGGCCAGGGCCAGCATGGCATGCCAGAGAAGACATCTCATTCTTATTCCATAAATATAAAGTTCAGGGACTGGCAAGATAGCTCGGTGGCACAAGCGCCTGCCTGGAAAGCGCAAGGACCTGAGTTTGATCCCTTATATGGCATGCCCTGCTTGCCCTGGAACCCTAGGCACGCAGTGCTGGCCCTGAAACTGGACATGATGGTGCACACCTATAATCCCAGCACTAGGAAGGCTGGGACAGGAGGATCACTGTGAGTTTGAACTGTGTAGAGAGACCCTGTACCATAAAGTCCACTTGAAACCTCCAAAAGTAGAAGGACATGTCTCATTCTAGACTAAATTTATTTTGCTATTAATATCCTGAGTAATCTAAAATGAATATGTAATCACACACAAATCTCTATATGCTACAAAAGGATTTGTGGCACTTTGCTTTTTAAGGATAAAAGTGTGTGAGAGTGTGTGTGAGACAGTGTGTATGTGTGTGTGTGTGATGGGGATTGAACTCAGGACATGTCTGGTATTATAGATTTGATGCTGTTTTGAAAAACCTTTTGTGGAAAAGAACACTTCTCAAATCACAACTTTCAGATTTCCTTTTTTTTTTTTTTTTTTTTTTTTTTGTGGTACTGGGGATCAAACTTGGGACCTTGTACTTGCCAGGCAGGCACTTAAGTCACTAAGCTATATTCCCTAGCCCCTCTAATTTTATTTTAATTTTGAAATATTAAGCTCCAACATATATCTGTTCCTTTATCAAATAATAATTTACCACCTTGCTTCAATAAAAAATAATAAGCATAAAATACTAATTTGCTGAGTTTTCCATCCAAATGCTTTGTTTTAATACCACACACACACACACACACACACACACACACCCTCAAGGAAGCACAGAACAAGGTTTTTTTCCTTACTCCGTATTTCCTTAGATTTTGTTCTCTCAAATGTTAGTGATTTTTATTTTTATATACTTTCTGATGATTTTTTACCCTTTCATTAATCACAAGTCAAAAAATTTATTTTGTTTCTGAAGAGAAAATTTAAAAAAATACGAAGATAATGTTTATATGGAACCAGAAGAGATCCAGAACAGCCAAAGCAATCTCAAACAAGGGGAGAAACGGTGTGGGCATCCCAACAGCAGACTTTAAGTTATGCTATAAAGCTACAAAAACAAAACTAGCATGTACGTAGTAGCACGAAAACAGACATGTAGAACAATGTAATAGGACAGGAGATACAGAAACAATTTTACATGCCTTCAGCAATCTGAGCTTTGACAAACAGGCTAAAAACATGCACTGGAGAAAAGGTGGCCTCTTTAATAGTGGTGCTGGAGATGTCTGTTCTTCAATAAAATTATGAGAAAAATAGTGCTGGGGAAGCTGGTTATCTGCGCAGCAGACCCATATCTGCTACCATGAGTATGGTAAAATCAGAATGGACCAAATACCCAGCTATAAAAAAAAGTAACCCTGAAACTGAACACAGAGGAACCAACTCTATCCCTAGGCACAGGCGAGGACTTTCTGTACAGAACTGCAATGCACACAAAGCAATACCAAGAATAAACAAACGAGATTATATACAATTAAAAAGCTTCTACACAGCAAAGAGAAAAGCGTTGTAAAGAGACAACCCACAGAATGAGAAAAAGGTTGCCAGCTTCCTTCTTTTTTTTTAGATATATCCATGATTTTATTACAAAACCACTGTTTTGGCATTAGTTGGTTACAGTGATAGCCACATACTGTGAGTGTGGCACGGCAGCTCTGGACTCCCAAGTTACTGAGCCAAACTCCAGTTACCTCAACTCTACTACAGACAAGTACCCTGCATTCATTACAGATGCAAAGCAAGTAAATTAAATGTTGATAAAACTACAAAAGCAGTGCTTCCTTTCAGGACTGTTTAATTCCCTCTCCCTACAATTACTTTGCTTTAAAAGAACCAAACTTCTCAGAGCAAGTCTGAGCAGCAGCAGCACCCAAGGAACAGCACACTTGGTTGTCTTAGCAACACCTGTGTGATTCATCTTTCACACCACGGGTAAGGGAACGCTCACTTTAGCTGTGAGCTCTTGTTTACAGAGTCCCTTAAAAATAAAAGCATTCCATCAAGTTCTTCCTATGGCGTTACTGCTGTGCATTTGTTGGTAGGTCACTTTCTCTGTGTTTGCTTTGAAGGGATCTTCCAATATATCTCCAGTATTCCTTTCTTATAGTATCCTTTTCTTTAGCTAGGATTTCACATAACTCTAATGCTTTATTAAGAATATCTTCCTTGTTGTCGCACTGGTTCTCCAGCATATCTTCATAGACATCCACAAGAAAGGCAATTAGGTAGGGGGAACTATGACTGGGTTGTAAATCAAGTAATTGACTTAATAAGTTGCGGTATTTGGAAAGACCACGATCCTGCAAAATCCCTTTCAAGTAATTCCATGCACTTTCATTATGTGGTACAAGTTTTATCATTTCCAGAGTGTATTGGACTTTTCTCTCCAATACAGCATGACCATTGCAGCCAGTAGTGTTAGAAATGACAAAGTATCTTTGGTTCCAGGCAGAGTTATTTCTCACATCCTCCTTGAGCAGTTGGTCTACATATTGCAACTCATTATCCCAAAGTCTAAATTCCTGAATGACCCACTGTTGGTGCTGCCAGGCATGGTAATTCTTTGCATCCTGATTAAGAATGTCAGCAATAAATTCAAGCTCCTGAGATGGATCTTTCAGCCATTCCACTAATACTCACCTATGGTGCCAAACTTGATAGTTTTTGGGTTGTTCCTCAATTATTGTAGTGATGTAGTTCATTTCTGCATGTAGATCTTTTTGAAGGGACCGTAAAAGAACTCTCCAGAAATGCCACACTGTGTAATTGGCTGCATTTAACTCAATGGCATCCCGAGTGAGCTGCAAGGCTTGCAAATAAAAATAAACATCTTGGAATTTTTCACTATAGATGATCTGTGGAGAGCCATAGAGAGTAGCCTGGGAATGGTCAGAGGCCGGATTCCTCTACGGCCTGCGGCACCTCCTCAAGCCTGAGCTAGATTACCCCTCCCATCGTGTGTGCCAAGATGGCGCCCATTTCCTGCTTCCGCCTTCACTGTAACCCGCCTACTTCATGATATAATCAGCCTCTGTATAGCAATGCCCTATAATGTTGTGTAACGTGGCAAAGCCTGATTGGGGGATTAACTTGTATAAATGGTGGTGTCCGACATTAGTGAGTTAGTTAGAAGAAGAAGACAGTGTGGTCGAGAGAGGAACTGGGCTCTCTCGGTGGGGCACGACCTGGAGAACGATTAAAGCCTGTCGCCGTTTTTGAAAGATCTTGTTGGGTCTTCCTTTCCTGCCGGCCGGGAGGGGACGCCGCGACCCGACAATGATCTGCACCACTGGATTGGGACCATCATTCTGTGGCACTGGATCTATATCAGCCCACTCTTCTCTGTCCCTGTACAGGACGTAGGTGGGCGAGTCCAGGCTCAGGAACCCGTCGTCCGTAGGGGACGCCACGGTTTCCCCAGCCTCGGCTGCCATCTCGTCCTCCTGGGGCAGCTGGGGCGGCAGTGGGAGAGGCTGTGGTGGAGGCTGCTCGGGTTGACCAGGCTCACCACCCTGTGCAGGCTCCCCGAACCCCTCCGTGGCTGCCATCTCGCCGAGGTCCACGCCAGCTTCCTTCTGATGGAGACTACTCAAGATATATAAAGAACTCAAAAACATAATCTGATAGAACAATGACCTAATTAAAAAATCAGCAAATGAACTGAATCAATACTTCTCCAAAGAAGTGCAAGTGACTCATAAATACATAAAAAATGTTCAGCATTTTTAGCTATTAGGAACATGGAAATCAAAAGTTTGAGATTCTGTCTTACTCACATCAGAATGGCTTTCATTGAGAACACCAAAAATAACAAATGCTGGCGATTATGTGTAGAGAATGGAGCCCTTCTGCACTGCTGATGGGAATGCTGACTAGTGCAACTACTACAAAAACCGGTGTGGAGATTCCTCAGAAACTAAGACTAGAAATTCCACTTGGCCCAGCTTTTCCTCTCTCAAGTATATTCTGAAGAGTTAAAGTCATCATACTATAGTGATACATGTCTACCCATGTTTACGCAGTGCAATTTATCATAGCAAAGCTCTAGAAACAGCCTTGATATCTATCAATAGACCAATCCATAGGAAAATGTGTCATATATACTCAGTAGAATACTATCTAGCTGTCAAGAACAAATTCATGTCATTTGCAGATAAATGGATAGTTCCTGAGGTCACAATGCTATGTGAAATAACTTAGACACAGAAAATTAAATACCACACAGTTCTTATATGAGAAACTTCAGAGATAAGGAAACATGATAGGAAATAGGGAGGAGTCTTTCTGGAGATGGGGAAGGGGATCTAAAATGATGGACATATTACATATCTCTGATTCCCCATAATGTTAATATATGTGTCACAGGGGGCCTGCCCATTAGCTCAGTTAAGTGCCTGCTTAAACAAAGCAGTCAGGATCAGGATTCTATGGTTCAATCCCCAGATCCTCAAGCCAAAGCAGATCTGCCTTGCAGGCATCCGGAGGCCTCCAAAAACAAAATGTGTCACAAACAAAACAATAAAATATACTGAAACAAGAAAGGAGGAAGAAGGCTATTAATATATATTCCACAAATGATCACTACAACATGATTCTGTTGTGGCAAAGGATAAATTTTATAGCTAGCATAATGAAAGCACAGTTATAGCTGACAAAGCCACATGTGATAAAAGAAAAAGAATAGTCTCACTTCTTTTTCTAGTGTGGGCTGTGAACACCTGGACAGACTTATCTCTGTCTGGCCCCACTTCCTGTGAGGCCCCAAGCTCTTCCTGAGGACATCCTTTGTGAAGGTCTTATTTGTATGATGACAGTGCCAGGTGCTGTCACTACCACTGTCACAACTGCCACCATCCTCACCATTTCAGTGACAAGTCCAAGCACTTCACACATAGTCATGTTTTCACTTATTACTGGAGTTCTATGAAATAACTGTTATCTTCACTTTACTAGTGAAGAAACTGAGGCAGAAGGTCCTTAATAGGCTTGATCTGCATTTCACAACTAGGAAGAAGCAGAACCAGTATTTGGACACAAGAAGTCTGTTTCTAGTTAATGCTCTGGATTTGTGCTCCAAGGAATATCTCTCACAAAACCCAACTGAGGCATGCAATCTGGGACACAGCCCCACCTGTGGGCACTCCACAAGCCTGGTACACATAGGCCCAGTCTGCTAGCTTGTGTCAAAGGTGCTTCTGCTTTGGTGACTGCAGCAGCATTCTTGTTATCCTTTTCAGGTGGGAATCTAACTCATGCTTTCATGATAATGCTAGGAATGTCTTATAGACTCAAAAGTGAGTCTGAACAAAGCAGGTGAAGGACAGTGTTTCTATGTCTTCCCAACTTCAGCTCCAATTCCTGTTTGTATCAGCCTCACTCATTCCATGGCTCTAGAAACGTCATTCACTGAACTGAAAACTGATGGGTCAACCTTACCCAAATTTTTTACTTTAGTTCTAATTAAACAGAAAAGCAAGTCACACACACACACACACACACACACACACACACACACACACACCCCACGTGTGCACACATATGCACACAAACTCCCACTTTAACGGAAAATGTTTTAAGAATTTAGAAGTTATCATGTGACTGTGATGGGTAATTTTAAACAAAATCAGATTTTAAAGAAGAGTATGGGAAGTTTTTCTGCACTTGGTCCGTCTGAGCAAGAGTAGAACCCACATAACTACTGGGTCTTGTGCAAGCCTGCATGTGGGAGGCCCAGTGTGTCCAGGCTGGCATGTTCACAGGGCAGGCAGGAGGGACAGTGAGTCACTGATCATAAGCCTCCGTATGTCTTCAGGCACATTACAGTCTGGGAGTCCTCCATGGAAATGTCCCTGAATGTCAGACAGAACCAAGCACCATGCACCTCCTCTGGCCAGCCAGACTCTTCCTTGAAATCAGCGCCCTTGGAGAAGGATGAGTGGCCACACCGGACACAGCCCAGCCTAGCACCACTCCCTAAGGTCCAGCATACACTTTCAAACTGGCCACCTCTGCTGGGAGTACCTTGTGAGCAAGCAAGCTATGGTCACACTGAGCCTCCCACAGCAAGCTACGGTCTCCGCTCTAAGTTCAGACATCTTCGTTATCACCAACCTGGGCCACAGAAGGCAAAATCAGAGGACTCTGGCTCTCCTCCCTGCTTTTATAGCCTAGAACAACAGAAGCCATGTGACTCTTGGGCCTAGGCAAAGGAAGACAGAGCCAGCAAGAGAGCCAGGCTGGGGAGGCACTGGGGAGGACACCTCCCGATACGTGTGCACGCAGTTCATATAGAGCTGTTTTTCGGTTTTAGGGCTGTGCCCTATGAACAAAAGCCATGGGTGTTATGCACAGAGATGCTAACTAGGGGGCCCCTCTTTGAAGAGACAAGAATCCCTTCTCATCACTTCAAACACCTGCTCTCATATTCACATCGGTTGGAAATTTATTCAGGTTAACAAGTTCTCTATTTGAAGCTAATTATTCATACCTTAGTGGCCTTTCAAAATTTTATATAGAAATGATAACTCACCGAGAGCATCTCCACAATTCCCACCTTTGTTTTCAGGGAGAAGGGGAGGTTGAAGGATGAGGACAATGATCACTGTGTAGCCCCCCTGGAGCCAACAGGCACCCCCTATAACATGACTGGCTGCTGAAATAACAATGCTACCTGCCATATAATCTAGGTCTTTAAATCATGGAGCCCAGTTTAAATCTAGGTTAAGTAATGCGATAAATGGAAATGAAGAAGCTGAGAACTCTGTGAATTCTATCAGCTCCAAATACAGGTCATATCGATATTGGTCCATTTCCTAAGCCCTCTAAACCTCAGTTTACGCATTTGTGAAAAATGGTTAACAATAGCATCCTTGGGGGTAGGGGGTACTGTGAGGCCAAGCTCACAGTACTGTGGATGCAAGCTTCTGGCAGAAGTGCTGAGGAGACTGATGGGAATTCCCTGAAGGGTGTGTGCTGGTTTAGGGTTAGAGAGGTGATGGTAGCAGGTAGCTGTTACTCCATCTTTGACTCCTGAAAAGTGACCCTTTGAGGGCAGACTTCTGAATAAATGTTCTCATTCTCTGAGACTTGATGGAAGCCCCTTTTGGGGATGGAGAGGTATGGCTTCTACATGGAAGGGGGGCAAGGTAGTCTTGGGCCAGGGAAGGGGGCAAGGTAATCATGGGGCAGGGAAGGGGGCAAGGTTGTCTTGGGGCAGAGAAGGGGGCCAGGCACTCTTAGGGCAGAGAAGGGGACCAGGCAGTCTTGGGGCAGGGAAGGGGACCAGGCAGTCTTGGGGCAGGGGCGGGGACCAGGCAGTCTTGGGGCAGGGGCACAAGCACACATTTCCAGGTTGTTCCTTTTAGTTTTAAAATTCTGGGCCAGGGAGATGGCTCAGTGGAATAAGCACTTCCCTGGCAAGTGCAAGGCCTGAGTTCAATCCCCAGTTCCACAGAAAACAAAGCAAAAACCCAGTTCTGCTGTTGTGGGAGTAGTACTGCTGCCACACTGAAGGCTCCACTTATGCCCTTTTGTGGCTGGTATACATACTGCCACTCCTGGTAGCTATTCAGTAGATAAGTAATTAGGAGCAGTCTGTGGGACCATGAATATTGGAGACTCATATCCCTTGAGCGGAACCTTAATGCAGCAGTAAATGTTTATAGCTGTGTAAAAGCTGTCCAGCTGGAGGAGAAGCAATCCATGCTATTTTCCATGAGAAGCCCCTTACTGCTTTCCCACTAGAGTAGGCTGAAAGCAGCACATGCGCACTCAGGAGCTTTCCCAGCCTTAACGCATGGAACCAGGTGGGAGCACACCTGGGCAGAGGCCACTCTCCAGAACTGTGGCGTGCACGCTCAGAGAGCCCATGGAATTTTGTCCACTTACTAGAGTAGCATTTAACTTCCTCAGCATTCAGGACAGGACGATGAGGAACTCTGTTTAAGTTTGCTGAGCTCTGCAGTGTGTTTAGATTCATCTCAAAGAAAACACCTGACCTAATGCTATCTCCTTCCCAATATACAAACAACAGTGGACACTGCAATACTGAAACAGACATTAATCTTAACAAGCAACATCTCAGGTGCTATCAGAAGTAAATTTTGGAAATGAATACTAAGAAAATGGTATTAAATAAAGACTGTATTTACTTAAACAGAAAAACTGAAGAAAAAACCCTGAGATTTAGTACTACTTGAGGAAAGTAAGAAAAGAAAATGCTCAAACAGTTTCAGTAGATTTCAACACAAAATGAAATTGGCCTTGTGGAACCTCGGAATAAAGGTTCAAGTCTTCACTGAGAATGTGAGCGCATACCCTGGTGTTTAATCGAGACACCAGTGAACACAGGGCCTTGCGCACAGTCAGTACTTGTAACTGTTACTAGGGCTGGAGGACAAGACAGAACTCTGTGCGATCAAGAACGAAGAAGGTTTCTACAAAGCAAGCATTTTCTATAATAGGCATATCTCAAACTAATAGGCAGGAAGTATATTTAAAAAAATGTTTTTGCTTTAGGTCTAAAAGATTTTCCTTTCCAACTATAAAACAGCTGAAATCATGTATCCTCAGCCCAACATAATTTCACGCCTAATTTATGGAAATAGAATACCAAAGGCCCCTGAAAGGGAGAGGGCAGGCAGAGGAGGACAGCGCGACATCAGCACAGGGACCACTCTGCTGCATGGCAGGAGCAGGCGGCGGCGGGAGGCCGCCTCCGGGGGGGCACAGCGAGATTCCAGCACACACACGTGTGGCGCGAGGAGGGGCACGCCGCTGAATGAGCTCACTGTTACCTCCCCCCTCAGAAGTCTTCTTTTTCCTGATACTGTCTGAATTTGAAACATCTAATTTAATCCGTTGGAGGGCCAGTCTTCCTTTTATTTCCTGTCTGTACTGAAGCAGTCGCCTGTTTCAATTACGACTTTCTCCAGCTCCTACATTTCTGCAGCTCCAGCTGGCTCAAAGTGCACTTCCTTGGAAGGTAAAATGCACTAACTGTGCTGATCGGAGACTGATAGCTGGGGAGCCACAATATTTAATAGCTGCACTGATAAGGAGGTTTGAAAAAATCCATTTTTGAGCCTAAACAAAAGGATATTATGTAGCTGTACGTTCAATTAAGGTCTAGTTAACTTCTTTTCCCCCAGTATGTGGAACTTCATGCAGCAGCCGACATAACTCATAGTGTTATGGCACACTTCATTGGCACTGTGTGTTTGAGAAATGTTTCCCTTCTGCCCTTCAGTTAGTTACTGCTGATTCGGGACCAGCTCGGTGCAATTATTTCAAAGCGCACGACTGTGGGATTGATAGGGCACTCTGGCAAAGCCCTGGCTGGTTAAAAGTAAGACTGTTTTGTAGTTGAGAAGGCAAAAAAAAAGTCTCTGGGTTGCAAACACCAGTCAATGTATTTCTTTTCTGCTTCACGAAAACCACATTTTTTTTTTTCTATCCCTCTTTCCTCATAGTGTAGTTTAATTACAGTTTAATCTCTTTCAGCAAACAGCCCTGAGACCTTATTGTTCAACCATGGTATTATCAAGGCTACAGCTACAATTTATGGCAAAAAATAGAGGTGCCCTTTAGGAAAAAAGGCTAAAACGACTCCTCCTCCCCACCCCCAAATAAATGAATAAATGAATAAATAAATATAACAGTGACTTTATTACTCACTCACACTGCAAATTTTTATTAGGCCCTAGAGATGCCAGGCCAATAATTAAAGAAATGCCTGAGAGGTGTTGATCAACACTTACCCTGTTTAACTCTACTGGGTCAATAAATCTGCAGGAAAACTTTTAAGTTAACAAGATTGTTTGGGCCTCCAGTTGCTGAAAGTATTTGGTTACAGGGAGGGGAAATGAGGTGGGGGAGAGTGGAGGAGAGGTTCAGAAGTAAAAACAAAACAAAACACCGAACTCTGCACACACTCAAGGTGCAGGAAACATACAAGCAAAGAGGCTGCTGCAGTCAAAGGGGTGAACAAGGTCAGCAAATTACTTTGCTGCCTTCAGCTCACAGGTGTAATGTACTGTCTCTGAGTGTTAGTACATATTTTGAAAGTTATTTAACTGTTCAAACAGTTTGGAGTTCATGAGCAAGCTCTTGTCGCGTTTGCCTTTTCCTTTACTGCCATCATGCTATAAGGCTTTAAGGCCATTTTGATCCATAAATTCTTTTAGGGACAATAAGCACATGCTGGCTACTTTTTGCTGCCGTGTGGTTCTGACAGAAGCTATTAAGTGCCAGGTTCCAAAGCCATCAACCTGCCCCTCAGTATCATATTCAAACCCTGCAGCAGAATGTACAGGATGCAGTGGTGCACCAGGACCACCTTGCCACATGCAAGGCCTCCCCAGACCTGGGACCACGACCACACCACCCACAGCCACTCCCTGCTGTCCCCCCATCACCATGGGTATTCTGTGCAAAAGTGGTGGCTTTCTGATAATGCTCCAGGGAATCAGAACAAGAGTGCACACTGTCCTTTCACTAGGCTGGTGACATCAGGCTGCCAGGGTCTCTGCCTAAAACAGAACACAGCAACCTTTCTTTAGTTTCTGCTCTCTCTCCTCCCTCTCTTCCCTCTGTGGTGTTGGGGATCAAGCCACGCAAGGCAGGAGCTTGACCACTGAGCCACATCCCTATCCCCTTTCAATTTCCAATTATATCATTTCATTATATACATACAAATTTTTATAGAAGAAAAGCCAGCCAGCAGCAAAATTTAAAAGTACCTGATTTTAATAGTAATAGACATTTTCAGATAGCATAGATGTGTTTACATCTTAGGATCTTCCTAAAAATCTGTAAGCTGACAGCCTCTTTCTCAATGGCAGCTGAAATATTTTACTCTTAACATTTTCTTGGCTAAGATCATCACCACCAAGTTCTAAAGTGTGTGAACTCTAGGATCTCAATGGAATAAATTTCCAAGATTTCAAAGGAACTAATGCTTTTGTTTGAGGAAAAATACTGCACTCCACATATCCATTAGGCAACCTTCTAAAGAAGTTGGAAAGCTCTGTATTTCAAAAAGAAATTAAGACTGTACCTTCAGATCCATAATAATTGTCGATTTTGCTCCCTTTTATCTCATTTTTGGGGTTGACAGGTCTCTTTTTAATCACAGGGAACTTAGAGCCCCAACCTGATGACGCTATGAGGTCTGTGAGATAACTTATTCAGCCTTTGAGAAACTTCAGTGTAGTTATTTAAGCACTGATAGAAAGTGGGCTCTGATTAAGGGTCTTTCCTTATTTCTCCTCCTGTGTTCTATGAGTGTGGGGAGATTACTGTTTTCTAAGTAGCAGTATCTTTTTTTTTTTTTTTTTTTTTGGTCTTTTTGAGACAGGGTCTCACTATGCAGTTCAGGCTGGCCTTAAGCTCACTTTGTAGCTCACGCTGGTCTCGAACTCACAACAATCCTCCTGCCTCAGCCTCCCAAGTGCTGGGATTACAAGCGTGCGCCACCACGCCCAGCCCTAGTAGCAGTATCTTGATGTGCTGTCAGGCTCCTCGTGCATGCACATAGGGCTGGGTGCTATGCTGCTGTCCTGCTCTAAAGTGGCACCCAAAATGTTCCTGCACAGTACAAGGCAGCTGTGTGCAGACCCCAGGAGGGCTCTGGCAACCTTTCATCTGGTCCACAAGGGCAAAAGTATGTGCATGCAACACAAGGGCCTTGCTCCTTCATGGTTCTCATTTGCCTATCTAAAGCAGGTAAGAGAATCCAGCTGTCCTCTACTGATCCAGAAATTCAGATTTCCAAGAGTGTGAAACAATGCCACTGTTCAGATTTTTTTATTTGGGAAAATACTGTTATTTTAATACAAATATGTTATTTGGTTACCATATTATATTTAAAAGCATTGAAAAGTATCTCTCTTAAGTGTCACTTTTACGTGCTAATATAGTTCACAGATGTAATAATCCATATGACGAAAAGTGCTCTGAGACCCTCTATAACCTAAGAATGTAAGCCTGGTGTTGAGGCAAAAACTGAGAAACTCCAGTATAGGGTGATGAGGTCACTGCTGACTTCGGGCCCTTGATCGTGCAGCTCCCTTTATGTACAATGTGGCTACGTGTAACTGTGACATACATGTAAACGTGGCCCCAGGTGCCCAGCTTTGCTCCAGAAGGAGTATGCAACTCACAAATCCACTAACGAGCTTGGAAGGGTTATTATCACTCAAGTAAGAGTTAGTAGAATTTGTTTACCAAAGGTTATTTAAAATTCTGAATACTGCTAACATTTCTTGTAACAAGAGAATTGTTCTGAACTTAGGTTAGGGTTCATGTTCACCATGTAATTCATGTGAAAAAGAGAATGAATTTGTGCACAAGTGTGCCTTCCATTGCCAAAGAGACCTTGTGCAGGACACATGCACACATGTGCGTGCACACACACACACACACACACACACACACACAAAGACCTACATCTAGTAGGTCCTTTTTAGTAACTGAACAAATGAGAGCTTTGAAAACATTCCTTCCAAATTTACCCATGTTATTATTTGGCCCTGTGGTAGTCTGATATTAGTACAGCATTAGTACTTATCATTGTCATAGAACAGATTCATTTGTGTAGGTTAGAATTTAGGATTCCTGCATTTTATGACAAAAAAGAAGTTCTACTGAAATTTCCACACTGATACCCACTGCACAGGGACTGATTTAGGCACTGGTATGTTATCATTCAAACTAGGAATCAATTAATAGACAGCAGTTCTTTCAAACTGGCAGCCACTGTTCAGTGTATATTCACAGTATCAAGGTTAGGACAGAGAACTCTCATAATTCAACCAGCCCAGCCTTGAGAATTAGTGATATATTCTATCCAGGTCATATGATCTGCCCATTTGTCTTCTTTTAGATCAACACATCTAAGTAAGAGGTATCTTAGGAGAAGTTGGAGCACTTTGCAAAAGCATTTTCAATATTCTAATTGTTTTATTTTGGTCACATTTATTTTTAAAATCCCCGAGAAGAAATTAGAGGTGGAAAGTTCCAACTGAGGTCTCATGCTTCTAGTTACAGAGTTTTTGTTCCCACCATGATCAATTCTCTGCTCCAATCTGGGTCAAGGGGTGGGCCATGGATTACACACCCAAAAGGGCAGGCCCTATGTGTATGTTCACCTATATTGTGGCAACAATGGTACCATAAACTTCTCAGAATGTAACAGAAGAATTTGTAGATTAAAGAGAAATCTTAAAAATGCATCTGTTACTCTAGTCTCTAGCTTGAAAGAAGTGCCAGTGCAGTTCAGTGGGGAAAATAAAGTGCTTTGGGTCAGGTTCCAGGGTAACTTGAAAAATGCTTGTGTCAAGGAATGAAGCCCTCCCCACCTCACAGTACTTGCAGTCAATCAGAGGCAAATCAGAGGTGCAGACTAAAGTTAAACAGCTTCTCAAAGAAACAGAATATCCTGACCTTGGGGAGAAGAGAAGGATCTCAAAGATGGCAGAGACCATTTCTACAAAGAAGGAAATGGTAAGAACTGCTCATGAAAGAACAGCATTAAGAAAAGGAAGATGCCCCACAGGAGATACTGCACAGGACTGGCAGAGGGCTCTGCTTTTACACTATACAAAGAGCTAGAGATCAATAAGGAAAAGCTAAGGGTGCTGCCATCTTCCAGCTAAGCACCCTCAGTTGTCCTGAGGAGGATCAAAACAGCCAGCAGGGCAGCAACTTGTCCTTCACTCCGGCAATTCCTGCTGCTCAATCCCATGCTAGGAGCTACACACACAGCTGGTAAAATACAGGCAACGCATCAGGATAACAGCACTCTACAAGTATTTATAATTTTATGTAGCAGGTAAAATATGCATAGTGTGCATTGCCCTCCCCACTTAAATAGAGAGGTAGGAATTAACAACCGTGTAAAGTAAGAGTGAGAGCCTGTGGCCAAGTCCACAGGTGGCCTTGAAGGTCACATAACTACTTTCATCTCCTGACCTTACTTTTATTCTGCTTCTTCTATGAGAAATACTGAGGGCTCACTTTTCTACACAGAGACCTAAGAAAACATGGATACTGAGGCTGAATTCACAGCCTGCAGATCATACATCTGGACCATACAGAACTTATTTACAAAGGAAGGAACATTATCAGGATTTGCTAATTGATCAGTATTGGGAGATATGGCTTAGAGGCTTAATTTGAGTTTTATGCTAAATGGAAAACATACCGTTAATCCTAGATGTTGTCAGATATACAAGGGGTGATGGAGAAATATTATGAATGTTGTAAGTGAAGAAGGGTTAAGTGTGTCCTTTAACAAATTTTTAAAATGTGAACATTCACCATACTTTATGTTATGGTTTATTGATCAAAAGTATATCACAATTTCTGTCAAGTAAAAACATTTCAGCTGTCCTTCTCCACCTTGCAATGAACTCTGGCTCCATGTGACCTCTGCCTGTCTCTCAGTCCAGTGACCATTGAGATAAAACTTGCTGAGTTGATTCGGGATGCGGCAGCATGGCAGTGTAGTGGAGACCACAGGAGACTTTCAGAACTCTTCTGAGAGTGGCAAGAGTGATGAAAAGATGTGCTTGAAGTGTGTGGGGGATAATCTGAGGCTATGAATGGCAAAGACTCTTACTGTAATGAATTAATAAAAATAAACATTCACTGTATCTCACCACAGAGTTATACAATAATTATCCCAAAGAAGGCATGATTCTAGCTTTTAAAAAATGCCACCCACTGTTACTTCTTAGAAAAACATTAGGGACTGAGGAGATGGCTCAGTGGAATATGTGCTTCCCTGACAAGCACAAGGGCTAGAGTTCAATCCTTGGTTCCACCAAAAAAAAAAAAAGAAAAACATTAACTTTTCTAAGACTTTCAAGATTTTCCCTTTTCTCCAAATTGATTAAAAGGCAAGGGAGGTTGGAATTCCACCAACTATTAAACTGAAGATGACATAACATGTTACTACTGAGATAAATGAACAATTCCAAAAGAAAATCTAGGGCTTTCTCACTCAAGTATGTTTGCACTTCTATAAGGGTTTTCTATGTATGCTCACACACATACATACACAGAGACACACTTAACTCTGCTCTACACTAATATCCTTTATCAAATGTATCAATGGAGTTTTAGGTCTTTGTCATTCTCTTTCTTAAAGACGCCTTTACATCAGTATTTTCCATGAATACATTTGGCATTGCTTTACATTTACTAAATGTCATACCTAACAAAAGAAAGACTTTGGGTTTTTTTTTTTTTTTTTACGTGAATTCATTTTATTTTCTCTCAACTCCTCCCTTATTATTCAAAGTCAGTGGCTTCTTAAACTGAAACAGTTGGTTAGAATCCAATCAAGAATATAAAGGCAACTGAATAAATAAAACCATGAAGTAAGTGTAAAATATTAGTGTCCAGACATCCCGAGATGTATACAGCTACTATGAAACTTCTACAGCTGTACTGGCCTGGAGCGCATGTGCTTCTCCAGATTTAACAGGACCCATTACCAGTACCAGTTTTATTTGCTTAATAAATTACATTCTAAAGCACAATAGCCTAGGTTCATAGCTGTAAAATTGCCAAATATTGTCAATGACTGCTCTCTGGTCATAAATAACAAAATAATCTATGACTCACTGGATTTTTGATTCCCAGGGCAATTCTTTCTTGCCATTACTCAAAAATGTAAAAAAGTGCTTCTCTGTGGCATTTTATAGAGGTTATAAATTACTCAAAGGAGATGACATAGGACAGAT
The DNA here is from genome assembly GCA_004027165.1 of Ctenomys sociabilis. Taxonomy (NCBI): domain Eukaryota; kingdom Metazoa; phylum Chordata; class Mammalia; order Rodentia; family Ctenomyidae; genus Ctenomys; species Ctenomys sociabilis. Next base: position 54,572 of record PVKA01003436.1, read on the forward strand.
TTGTAGGCCAAGTAACAGGAACCAGCCAACCAAGTGTGTAAATTAAAGAACTAGTGATGAAGAAGAGGACTAGTGAAAGAATTCTGGAACCCTAAGAATAGCCAGAGATCATGATCCTAGAAAAGGTCTTTTCTCCTTCCAGGCAATAAGAGAAAAGTGCCGAGGAAACCTCTCAGGGAGAGCTGATACTCTCTGGGGCAACACAGTATGAGGATGAACAGGCACCTGTGACACAGCATGGGACACAGAGCACCCTAAATACACGTCACAGTCACAGTCCTAATTCAAACGTCAAAGGGTAAGTAGAAGTTTATGAAGGGTCCCAGAAGTCTCAAATCAGTTATATTAATTTTTAAATGTACTTGGTAATGTTTCACTTATGCAGCTGAAGTCTGAGCATGGTATGCCAGACTCTGGGTCAGGGGCTGGTAGGGAACTGTGTACACCACAGCCCTGCATTCCTAAAGGAGAGGGAGCTGGTTGTACTTGCCTCTCTGGATGTGTCCTGCATGCTGTCTTGGAGCAGTTCTCTGGCACAGCACTGTATGTAGCGAGAGATATATCTTGGAGGATAGGGGATGGAGGGGCAAAGGAGCAGTTTCTAGAGGGTGAAGAAGGGTGGGCAAGAGAGACATGAAGAGCCTGAGCAGGCGACAGAGAAAGTGGATAGAGAAGGGATGGGGCAACCAGGAGGGTCTCTTCAACCAAATGGGGCAGGCAGTGTGCCTTCCCTTATAGGCAGCAAGTCAGTGGCAATGAGACAGACAGTTAGGTAATCGTTGTGGCATGGTGATAATTTCATTATGGCACCATTTAGTGATCTAGGTTAAGCATTTTAGCTTTTACAAAGAAAAATTCTGAAACTGAAGCTTTAGCTCTGTGGCAGTTAGATATCTTCTGCGATGATAGGAGACATCTATCTCACCCTGGTACCAAGGGCACAAGCAGACAAGTGTGGCTTTTGGTATTTCATTGCTGACTGCACTCTCCTCCTGCTTACTAGTTTCTCTTCTCCTCCCCTCCCTGCCTCTCCCCCCCTGTTCCTCTCCCCTCTATTCTATGGAATGATTTGTGATGATTTGGGGAAGATCCTGACAATATGAAATAGAATCGTGCTGAGAAGTTTACCAGATGACAGATTTAAAAATCTTTCCATGTCTTGATTGCTCTGACTGCAAAGACAATGCTATGCCAGGTAAATTCATTTCACTCTGATGTTCAGATGGAATACGTAAAATCTTTTACACTCATCAAAAATAAACATGTCCTCTTTCATGGAAATCATGTAATTATACAGCTTTGAGGTCTTTATCAAGTTTGAATTGCCTAATGACACACAGGCCATGTAAATAATTATCAGCTAAGATTTATTTATATGCTTCAAAATTCTCTATAATACTCTCACAGAGTGATTAAAAACACCTTAAGAAAATAAAAGGAATAAGCAGTGCTTTGAAAGTAAGTCCCTCATTTAAATTTATCTTTAGTATATAAAATTTTACTTGCATAATAACTAAAAGTAATTTGATTATCTAAACAATTTTTAATGGAAGACTTCTGCAGTGCATTTGGTGGATCCACTGGAAGAGGTGTCCTGTTTTCTGTGACACTGGGCATTCAGAATACCCACAGGCATTGCCGGGGGATGCACATATGGCTTGACCTCTTGTCACTGGACACAGGGCTGTCACAGCGTGTAATGACACCGACATACTAGATTACTAGTCTCCTGCTATCTGCTCTGCTCCAGGTATGCTGGAAAGCCCAAGGAAGTAGGGATTAGTGCGTGGAACTCTGTCTGGAAATCTAACCTGACCCCACTGGTAATGAAGAGATTACTTTTAAACTGATTTGCTTCCATAGTTGCTCAGTCATTCAACTAAGGTTTACTGGGTAACTGCTATACTCCAGGAAGAGTCCTATTGTGGTGGAAATCACAGTCAGGAGGTAGAAGATGATTATAATTACAGCTGAAAAATGTTAGGTACAGATCACCTCATGATGCTACAGAAGCATAGCAGAGGGGACTTCATTTGGGATGGTATAAAAGGTGGGCTGGAGCACAGTACATGGAAGTAAATTTTAGCTGAGGCCCTTGTGCAAGGAAGAAGCAGTTAGTGAGCCAGGGAGAGGGAGGAAGGGAAATGCCCCAGGCTCCTGGTGACAGATGTTAAAAGGACAAAAGAGAGATTTGAGTCAACAAATCAGAACCAGACAATTATAATGGCTCCAGATTTTCTGGAGGTAAAGATAGATTTTAAAAAATAGAGAAAAACAGAGGCTCCCAGTGTTGGCTGCAGCAGAATCTTCTAGGAAATTCAGGAAGGGATGAGTATGGAAAAAAAAAAAAAAAAAAGGCAGAGGAAAGAAGCTAAAGAAGAAGAGGAGGAGGGAGAATATGGGGCTAGAGGAGAAAGAGCAGGACACCTCAGGCCAGAGGCACAAAGGCAGGACAAGTAGAATAGGCCCTAGTATGAACCCTCAGCAGGACACCAGAATCCACAAGCCTGGGCTGAGGAACCTGCAGTTGTCGTGGGGTTTGGGATCTGTTAATTTAATCGACAATCCTCATACTCAGTAGGAAGGGGCCAATTCTACTTTTTAATTTGTTTTGCACACTGGGAATATAACTTTATTTTTGCGAGAGCTTTCTTGGCTTTATCTTTTTGATAACTCTCTCCAACTATGTGCTTCTAAAATGAGCAATTAAGAATAAATGTTTCCAAGAATCCTGGGAAAGAAAAGCTCTTTCTTCCTAAAAGTTTCAGGCTTAGAAAAGAAACCCAGAGCTCAGTAGTCAGAGGGAAGTTATTTTGGAAAGAAACTATTCCTGAACCATTCCTATCTTCATCTGACGAAGAAGGAACATTTCAGGCTTCTTTTTTTTAATCTTCTGGCTTATGATTCTCTCCCAGGAGATGGAGAGAATCATAAAATCCCCAAAGCAGAGCCTGGGGAGCACTTAGTTCTAGATAGCTAATAATGTGGGGCTGAGAAAGCACAGTATGCCCCAGAAGTTTTAAGAAAGCATCTTTCCAAGGACTGCAAGATCCCCCCCAGACCCCTGTGCTCTTCCAGGGTCAGAGCAGCAGGCCACTGCTCTCCTGCCCACACCAAGCCTCTCCTAACTAGTGCTCTCTGTGTATGATTTAAAACAAAACCACTTTTGGGTTTTTCTTAGCACAATTCAACAAAATGCAAAACTGTTCATTCAATTGTTTTATCACTGGGAAGGATGAACACAGCACAAATTTCATGCCTTCTTTAACATAGCATATTCAGTTTCATGAAGAAATATAAAACCAAATTACAAAACCTTATTGTTTCTTATGAGTCAGTCTTGACAATCTGCTGTGATGTATCATCAGAATGAAACTTGGTGGCCTAAGAAAATCTGGAGCCTGCTCATTCTTTTTGTCTCCAGTTTTCACTTCATTGGATTCTGACATGATCATAAGAAAAACTGAGACTGACAGCATAATTTTAAGGTCAGTCAAATGTCAGCTGTAGCTGAGAAGTCTGAATAAATCCGTAATGGTTCCCAGCAAAGGCTGGGGTGGTTCTCTCTTTGCGCTCGAGGCCATCTACATTAAGAGCACGGACTGCTCCCTAGCAGGAACCAGCACCCACACGGGCAGGTCCACAGCCGGAGGGCTTACGGGTCCCCAGAAGAAGATTGCAACTGCTTTGGGGGCACTCAGTGAATAGCCAAACTGTTATTTTCTGCTGTGGCAAAAGAGCAGTTTCTACGTATGTGGGCATCATGCAAGCTTAAGTAATGTAAGACAATATGAAAGAGCAACTTAGCTTCTACTTGAGAGAACCTGAGGTAGAAGGTGAACAAAGACACTTCATGTTTTTCCAAGGAAACATCACACGAATGGGATACATATAAATTTAACTAATGATAATTACATCCACACTTAATTGTAATAAAATTTTAGGTACCAAATATCTATACATATTTTCCCAAATACACTTGTTGCTATGGTTTGTGTCTCGTTGTCCCCCCAAAGCCTCATGTACTCATGGGGTGGGGACTTCTAGAGTTTGTGATTAACTCATAATCCACTGGGATTATGTGTGATCCAAGGCAGGGATTATGAGTCTTAGTACTGCTGGGATTATGGGTGTGAGTACTTCCTCCAGCTTGGGGCAGAGAGTCTGAATGGAATATAAGAGACAGAGAGACAGACTCTCTTTAGGCATTGCTTTTCGTTGCTTTGATGCTGTTCTGCCACCATGAACTGCTGCCCTCTGCCGTGTGCCCCTCTGCCTTGGAGCCAGCCAAGTATAGACTGAAAATCGCAGTAACCTTGAGCTAAATAAACCTTTCCTTCCTTCATTTTGGGTGTTGGGTATTTGTCCCAGCAAAAAGATTAAGAGTACTAAGATACTTGTATTAAACAATCCCATTTTAAATTTCGCCTCCAACCTTCATACAAAACAAATTAAACTACTGGAATTTATTTCATGGTTTTATAATTTCCTGATATCTGTTTCTAATTAAAAATGCCAGTACAAATAATTCTATATTTAGTAAACACATATTAAGAAAAGAAAGGCTTATTTTAAATCAAATGTGAAAAAAAGACCATTTTTGGAACATTATAGGTATGTCATAAATTCATAAACACAAATTCTAAGACAAAATACATTACCCTGTTATAAATTAATAATCTGTATCATGAAGAATTCTGGTGTGGTCTAAAGCCTCCATGAACATTATCTATTTCTTTCACAAAGAACTGGAGCTTCTCCATATCCTTAAAACTTTAGGTCACTTAAGGTATTTTTTTTTCCCTATGTGTAGATTGTATGTCATAAAGTGGCAATTCATCTACAGTAAAAAAAAAAAAAAAAAAAATCAGCAAATCACCTAAATCAAGCCTCAAGTGTCAGTCAGCCCTATAAAGAAAAGCTATTACTGCAAATATATAGAGTAGGTGATATTTTCACAAAGTAAACATTAGATAACTCATTTACTTCTGGAAGAAAAGAATTATGGCAGGAATTGGTGCCCTTAGTTCTGCAGCCACCAAATTAACAAAGGCTGCTTATAGTCCCAAACTGAGCATTTGAAAGGAAATATTCTACTTAAGATCATGAAATAATACATTTCTTGGGAAAGCAGAAGAAAACTTTAAAATTTTTTGTTTGTTTTTATTCCTTGTAATGAACCACAGATTTTTAAACATCTTTTATTAATCTGAATTGGTAAGGTTGTTCTTTAGGTAAGATTTTAACAAACAAAACCACTGTCATCACACAAGTTAAAGTATGAGACTCCCCTCTCTCTCGCCTTCTTTTCCCTCATACAAAAGAGAATCCAGTAGGGCAAAGCACAGGTGCATTCTGTGAGCAGCAGGTTAGCTGGTTTTGACTGCTCGTGGCCTGTTATACACTTCACAATGATGTCAAGTCTTTTTTTCCCTTCTTCAGATTTCTTTCACAAGAAAACTCACACTGATAAAAATTACCAAAGTAAAAGAAACTTGGGGGAAAAAATCTTTCTTCATGACACCAAAATACATTTCACACTTCTACTTACTAGTCCATGTCGGCTTGCCTGGAGAAACAGCTGAGTGACTAGCTGGGGATGTAGCTTTGTGGCAGAGAGCTTGTTTAACATGCCTCAAGGCACCAGGCCAAGCCCCCAGCACACACAAGACAAAATAAAACCCCACCCAAAAGAAAGAGAAGAAACAGATGAATACCAGTGCTCTGTGCCTCACCTGCCAGAGAGCTGAGGAGGGTGGGCAGTTTGTGCTCCTGGGGTCCAGCCAGCCAGCAGGGCAAGGCAGGGGCAGGGAAGAGAGGACAAACGCCACATTGTCACTCATCCACTGAGCACAGATGAGAGACAGCTATGTGCTCAGCAGCACACTGGGCAGCATTTGTGGAAGATCTGTGTGTGAGCAGCTAAAACTATTTCCATTCTCCTGGGCAGTTTCATGAAAGTGGTGTTTTTATGACTTATAGATGAGAAAACTGAATTCTGAGAGCTCATTTGTTTATTTTAAGTAAAATCAAACAAGAACTGAACTGTAACTCCTAGATCCCAGTTTTATCTCATTCCGAAGCTCAGGTGTTTCCTGATGGTCATACCTTGGTGACCCCACAAAGCCCTACCTGAAGATATAATGACTGCACACTCTTCTAAACACTAGTATTTCCAAGACAGATAATACAGCAGACTTTTGTTGATAATTTAGAGCATATTACAAATGATTTTACTATATAAAATGGTTTCTATATTTTATGTCTTTTATGAAAAGGTAATATGTTCTCATTTTAATTAATGATAGATCATGTAAGTTCACTTCTTTCAGTCATCATTGAATTCACCAACCAAAGTTTGGCATTATTTCTTTTCATCTCTTTCTCTCTGTTCAAAAGTTCAATAAACACACGGAGACCTGAATTCTTTTAAGTTCTAGAAGTTTGTCTTTTTTGTCTACTGACCATAAACAATAGCTTTGACAAGAGTTTTAGTGGAGAGATGGTAACAGAGTTTTAGAAAACTGAGGAAACAGCCAGAGAAAACCAGGTCTGGATGGGGTTATCAGAGTATAACATTTCATCAAGAACACATTTTTCCTTTCTTCTAATCCAGTGTCTAGAAAATTAGTCACTAGTAAATTAGCAGTGGCACATGCAAGCAAGTAACAAGACTATGCATGTATTTTATGAATTGGTCTCCTTCACACACACACACACACACACACACACACACACACACACACACGATGCTACTATAGATTATAATCTAGAACATGCTTTCCTGTTCCAATACAAATGGGCCTGCATTTTCTTTTAACTTGGCAAGGTTAAAAAACAGACTCGTCGTAAGTGTGTAATGTCTTGAACGAAAATAGACTTCCTTAATGATTTGTTTTCTCCAATTTCACCACAAAATGTAATGCAGCCAACAAAAGAACTATTTTTCCCCCATGTATAATAACATGTTATTCAACAATCATGTAAGAAAACCTATACATAATACTGCCAAGGATATGAAATTGAGTTTCTAACCGAAATGTTTGGGAAGAAGTCTTTTTTTTTTTTAAGTTTTGCTCTGAGAGTTTGAGTGAAGTGATATAAATATCTAGGAATATACAGTTTGGCTTTACTACTGTAACATGCTTACAGAAGTAGTTATGGTTTACTTTATAACATGGGTCACTGAAAACATTAACCATAAAAACATATAAAAGTACAAACAAGTTCTCAGTAGGCCACTTACTCTGTACCAGAACAAACAATTTAATTCCTTCTGTCCTCATGAGGGCAAACAGCTCTGATGACTCTGGGACAGTGGTACCCTGGCTTAGTGGGGAGCTTGTGACCTGAAGGCTGTTCACCCTGGCTCTCTATGCATCAAAGGGAGTGAAAAACATGCTTCTGGGAGAAAAGCAATTCCTGCTTGGTAGCTGTTACGTGGAAAGAGCTTAGAATACAAGGACCTACTATTTCTCTTTCATTTTTTCATTTAAAGGAGAAATGCAAAAGAATCAAAAATTTTAGAACTGTTAAAAGGGTGGGAGGAGTGAATCTACTGTTCTGTTTTCTGAAATACAGAGTTAGCCTTAAAGTATACCTTATAATCACCCCTCCAGCTGAAAGCTAGAGCAAATATGCATGCCTGAGCAGTGTAAATGCACCATCCATTCTACATACAGTATGAAGACAATGTATTCTGCAGTATAAATGACAATGGGTGTTAATATTACCGCAAAATACACATCTCCTGGATTTCCTACATTTCTGGGCAACTTCATTGGGTAAAATAAAATGCGTTCACACTACGACAAAGTTTTTGTTTTTGTTTTTTTTTCAACAGAGCAGCAATGGCAGACTGTTCTAACAAATCAAAGTTAGGTTTTCTCTAAAAAAGTATTCTCCCTTGAGCAAGTAGGAAAAGAAATGCTGACTAACTGTGATAAAAGTACCAGTATAAATACCTGTATATGTGTGCATGTAAACACACACAAAGATATCCACAAACATATCACATAGGATACACATACACACACACAAACACACACACGTGTGATAAAAACATGGTGGATGGTTAAGCTTAAAAAAATGTGTCATGTTAAAAACTGTATTATTGTTATCACCCTCAGAATACTCTCCCTCACTCTAATCAACCTTCTGACGCTGCTTCTGGCACTTTCTGAAGCAGTCTGCAAGCCCTTTCTCATGTCTTCAGTTGCTCTGTTATGGCTGCATTAATTTCCTTGGTTGATTCAAAATGTTTACCTTTCATGGTTATTGTGACTTTCAGAAAAGCCAGAAGCCACATGGTGCCAGATCCAGTGAATAACATGGGCAGGGACACACTGTTGTTTTCATATGTCTGCCTTTTTGCTGGATTGCGCTCAGCAATAGCACTCACTGAATGTTTATTCACCACATGTAAAGACATTCATGAAAGAGGACTTCCAGAACTGCTTTGGAAAGTGGCAAGAAATGATGGGATTAGTGTGTTTACAACAAGTAGCAGGCAGTATATTGAGGGGGACTGACCAAAATGTGACTCTTACTCTAATGAATGTTTTAAAATTTAAATATTCACTGCATATTTTGACCACACCTTGTACACAAGATCTAAATGCAGTACCACTTTTTATCACTTATGTGTGCTTGAGTAAGTCATTCCTTCCTGTCTTTTCCTCAAACTAGGAATAACAGCACTCAGCTTATAGGGTTACCATGGGGAAGTGAAAAACATGCTTGTGCCCTACAATTTGGTGTTTACTGTAATTTTTTTTTTTGTGGACAGCTCAACCTATCCTGGGGGTGGGGCTGGTGCAGCATGTGGTGCTAGGGACCGAACTGTGATCTAGGGCTTTGCCTAAGCTTGCCTAAGCAAGCGCTTTAGATTACTGAGCTATCTTGCCAGCCTGTTGTTTTACTATATTTTTACAAGCACAAGATGGATCTAGGTTGAACGGGTGTCATTATTTTATGTGAAAAATATCTGGCTGTAACTCATCATCTCAAGAAGATCACATGGAAGAGGTCTCCTCTTTGTATTCATTTAGGAACTTGTACTTTGGGCTATGTCCCTCATAGAGCATGCCAGGTGGCCGCTGTCAGGGTAATCTCAATCTCACTGCTCCTTTGTGGCAATAAAGACAGTAAAGACAACAGAAGAACATAATATAAGTTGGAAACTTCCCATGAGTACATATTATCATTTTAAATATTTACTTCAACAATCTGCATACCAGTAAGAGCACATATCACAATAATGATTCAAATATAAAAAAAACTTTGATAACACAGTTTATAAACTTTATTTTTGACTCAGAAACAATCAAATTTAAAATCCTGACAATATATTTAATATAAATTATAAATGGAAGAGGGCACTTAGGGTACTTATATGCTGTTTACGTATTACTGAAAGAAGATACATAAACTTTATTATGAAAGAGTAAAATGTGGATTCAGAATCCTTGGCAATAAAAATATATATACACACAAGAAGCACTGGGTTTCACAATCACAATCTAATGAGAATTTTCACCCTTTGGCAGTCAAACAAGAATTTCATGAGAATAGTTTAAATTCCCTTCACCAAGTCCAAATGTAGTTACTGGACATTAACTTGCAAAAACAAAAAAGTTAGTATAGCTGACCAATGATTGCTATATATCTTATAAAATTTGGAATACTTTTTTGTATTTAACACATAATTACTGATTGTTACACCAGTCGAAGAGCCATTTATTTAGTGCAATTTTATACAAATGTATTACGGTTTTGACTACAATCCTAAAATTCTCTGTAAATTTCAAGGTAAACAATTCACTTACAGGGTAAGCAATGTTGATTATTTTTAGGGAGGGAAGAGTATTTTATAAGGAAGGAACAATCATTTATGCACTGAAAAATGAGTTTACCGCATTTCTATTCTGTTAAGCATTGCAATTTACATAATGCTCTGTAATATTAAGCCTGGAACTTTTAAAAATATCACATATTCTCCTATCTTCTTCCAAGTATGAATTATTGATTAAGATTTATCTACCTGCTTGGCTTTGGGTCTTTATGTTGCAGACATACAGACCTCTGTTCATGGTACTATACACCTGGCACAAGTTTCTAGCTCAGACCCGTCTGCCTTTAATTCCCTTTTGACTTCAGGAAGTTGCAAGCAGGATTTTTTAAAAAGTCATGGAAGTGTTTACAAGAAGGCCCCTCACTCCGCCTTACATGCCCAGACTCTGTGCATAGACATATACAGTCACAACTCTAGCTGCCTCGCAATGAAGGCTGCTGAGACAGAAGCACATAGTCCAGCAGACGGACGGAAACACTCCTCTGCACTACTCGAGGAATGTCAGAAGTCACGGGTACTCAGGTTTTACGAAGAGCCACCACTAAACACCAAACAGAAAAGGCTCTGGCTCCTCTACTCTGGAGCATCCTGCGCTGTGTGGCACTGCCATAGGTGGCCAGTGGCTGACGGACAGTGGTTGTGCTGATGTTGGGGAATGAACCCTGCCAGGCCAGGAGGGCATGAATGAGAGGGGGAGACTGACATTTCTTTGGTAATAAAAACACAGTGTACATAAACTATAGGAGACTTGGTGAGAAAGCAAAGGAGGTAATTGTTCGCATTCCAAAAGTTTTAATATATAAACTGTGTAACCATTACTCATGAACAGTGCAGCTGCTAACAATTTCTGTCTTTCTTTTCTCCCCCAGGATAAAAATCATGCTGAAGCCAAGAGATGTTACTCTAGTGGATGGTATTTTGAAACTCTGGTCAAAACATAATTGTGACATAATAAATTTTTAAAGACGTTATGGAAACTATAGTCAGAAATTTGAAAGAAGACCCGTGTGCTCCCCATTTAGGAAGGACCACACTTCAGCTTTCCCTACAGTGGCAGGCTCAGTGTTTGGAGGGGGAAAGAGGCCAATTCTACAGGCACATCTGTTTCCAGTGTGATGCTGGTATGCAAACTATTGTCTATTGGAAGTGTGTTGTGGTAACGTTTGCCAGGGTTAAAGCCTGGGTCAATTTGATCAAGAAGCTAAAATTAGCTTCTGTGTGTTTTCCTGAAAAGAAGAAAAAAAAAATACTGTAAAGCTCTTTGTTTTCCTTCAAGTGCTTTCTCAGATTTCAGTTTCTGGTGTGTAAACTACCAGGAAACAGACTGCTGTGACAACTGCCTTCTTGTTCGCTGAGTTCTGCATAATGAAATGGTGCCACACATCACTGAGCTGAGGGATGGGGAAAAGCAAGCTTTCTGCCCTAACTCACATTTGCTCTGTGTAAAAAGCCAACACTGTGCACTTATTTCATGTGAATGCAGTTGGAAATTCAAAGCCCTAGATAGATTGCAAAGGGTGTGATTTCTTGGCTGAGCTTCAGCACATTAAGAAGTTCACCATTCTGAGAAGCTTTGGGGTAAGGTTCAGGTCATGAGGCAGGTAGTCTTGACAGTGCTCTGATTATTTTCACAGGAAGTGAGTTTCCTAAGATGAAAAGAGGGAAACATGAAAGCGCCTAACCAGTACAAATTTCACAATTCAAGGAGCAGAAACAAATCGTGGAAGTAAAATATGGAATCACGAGGTGCTTCTAGAAAAATATCAATGTATTTCTAGAAGAGAAAAATTACACAGAAAATTATCTGATACTGTTTCAATTGTAGAGAAAGGATGAGAGAGGAGTTCAAGTCTTTATAATAAGTATACAAATCAACACATCATGGGAGCATGTTTGAAGTTTATTAATATTTGTTTTTTATTTTTATTTTATTTTATTATAATTTTTTTTTGGCTTTTTGAGACAGGGTCTCACTTTGTAGTACAGGCTGGCGTTGAACTCACTATGTAGCCCAAGCTGGCCTCAAATTTGCAGTGATTCTCCTGCTGCAGCCTCCCAAGTGTTGAGATTACAGGCATGTGCCATCCTGGCTGCCTATTTACATTGTTAAAAACTCTTTCCTTTCCTATTTTTTTCTTGCTGGGGATTGACTGTAGGGCCTTACTGAGCAATGTACTCAATCACCCATGCTTGATTTTTCTTACATAAGACTGGAATAATTTATTTTTATTTCAGTAAAGAAAAATTTAAATATGATTAATTTTAAAAGTAATCTACAATAAAATCATGTATATTGTGAAAAACATTGTTTTATTACCCTATAGATATTTTCCTGCTAAAGGAAAGTCTGAGAGAAAAAAGAAACAGGTTTTCATTACTGTTATACCATGGTAAAATACAATAGTTTCATTTTATTTATTTGTTTGTTTATTTAGTATATTCGGGGTCTCACTACTAGATTGGACTCTTAGTGATCTGCCTATTTACAGCCTTCCACGAGCTGGGATTATAGGCCTGTGCCACCAAGCCCAGTCTCAATTGCCATCTCAGTGGACCTCTGGGGTCCGGCACAGCAGGCCGGGGGATCAAACCCTGCAGCCCACTTTAATCTGCTAAGCTCTTTTATCCACCTAATGGTTTCAAATCACTTATGTCATAGAATTCCTTCTTGCCAAATATTCTCTCAATTTCAGTGATATTTTGTGCTTTTAAAATTTACAATTCATCAAAAAATATCTGTATGGATACTAGAAGTGTGTAAAATATTTGGCAAAACTTTTATATAAATAAATACTATTTATTTGTAAGATCTATATAAAATTGTCTAATTCATATTTAAATGTCCTGTAGAATCTAAAATAGCAGAGTAGGTACTTAGTAATTGCTTAATTTTCCCCTTTTTTTACATTAGACATTAGCAAAAAAAAAATGCCCGCTATAGCTTCTCGCATAAAATTAATTAAATTCATTATCTCTCATTTCTCACCACCACATCTTCAGTTTAAAACCTGGCCTTTCAGTTCTGTCTGAAGATGGGAACAGTACTAGTGAACGGCAATGACTGTATTCCTGCTGTCACCTTTCATTTGCTGCTTTTTGAGACAGGGTCTCGCTTGGTAGTATGAGCTGGCCTTTAATTCACTATGTAGCCCATGTTGGCTTTGAACTCATAGTGTTCCTCCTGCCTCAGCCTTTCTGGTCCTGGGATTATCATCCTGTGCTACCAGCCTGGTTCCAGTGGTATCATTTTAATCAAAGGTGATCACCAGCTTTATGTCAGGAGATCTCATGGCTTTTAAGTCACCTTATTAACCAAAGAGTTTTCTTCCTACAGGCTAATGTTAGCATTCCAAAAGGAATGCACCTCCCTTCCTTCTCTTTTTATATACTATTCTTCAGTTAATGCTAAATGTACTGACTGTACTGAAATATCTTTCTTGTTGAGGCTCTTTAAGCTAGGTAGAGAGGGTCCAGGTACAGACTGTAGGGAGTCATTAGTGTCCTGAAGTTATATTAAAATATACAAGTAAATATGTGCCTTTTTGGTTGAGAATCTAAAATTTTCATTGAAAGACATCCATGATACAAAAGTAAAACAAAACCCCAACACTCTTGCCCTTACCCCACAACAGAATGCCATTTCCAACAGCCTGACCTGGAGAGCTCCACGTGACTGTTCAGAGCATCACCAGACCTTACGTGGGCTCCAGAGCATTAATTCTCCTCCAGAAGCTGACATCCCTCCCCTGTTTCCATTTTGTCCCAATATAACATCACCATTTCCATCTCCCCTTTCCCTCACCCAGTGGCTCACATGGGCTGCAACTCCACAGACTTCTCTGCAATGTTCTCATCTCTTAGCCATCCTCTTCAGTGCAGGAACCCTGAGGTATGATGTTACGGAAGGGTTTTGCCTCTCAGATGTCTCCCCATCCAGGGCAGCACTGACCTGTCAGAGTGACTGGTGTCCCGTTCCTAGGAAATGCAACTACCTGCCAGTAATGTGACACCCCCAGGGCTGTTGGCCAGTGATTAACAAGCATGCCTCTGGACTTTTCACAACAACATTCTCACTTCCCTGCTGCAACTCCTGCAGATCCCTGTGTTTTGGAAATATCTCGCAAAGTCCCATCTCTCCTGCACCTGGCGGTACTGCTGTTTATCTCCTTCCTGATGGTCTCACAAGCAAGGGTGTTTGCAGCAAGGATGTGGGTATCAGGTCAGGATCTGCACCCCAGCTCCAACATGAACTACCCAAGTAGCCATCTGGAAACTACTTAAACACTCCACACTGAGGGCCTCCTTTTAAAGCGCAGATAAAATTTAATAGTCAGGATGTGAGGATTAAATGGAATAATGCACGTTAAGTGCCCGGTGCATTTCAAGTGTTCAATATGTTACATTTGAGCCATTATTTTAACATCTGCAAACCCTGCAACAATTTCACAGTCTCCTGCTTGCGACTCTGGTCTGCACATCTGCTATCTTCTCAGCTCCAGACAGGACTTGGATGCCAAAGCATGCACTGTTACACTTAATCACCAGAGTAACCAGCACAGTCCTTATCTATAGTCCTCATTAAATATTTGGTTGTTCTTACCTTGGGTTACTGTTTGTTGGGCTGGAAGTTACAGCAGGGCACAGGGGTGAATGAGGAGGAAAGAAACCACACAGGCTGGTCAGAGCCCCTCCCCTTCTAAATGCTTCACTTGCGAATGAGGAGGTCTGCTTCTGCAGTCAGTCACTACCTCAGACTTGCACATAGGACATGGTGTCTGAGTCTCCACATGCACCACAGCAGAGCATTCCCTGAGAATATTTCTGATAAAATCTGACTTGCATAGTGTCCTTCAAAACCACATAACTCTTATGAGGCCCCATTCATAGGAGATAGAGAAACTTACTCATTTTACAACACACCTATTTTCTTACATTCATGGATATGTACCAGACCAAACATACTTAAAGTCCTCAAGTGTAGAAAACAGGCAAACAGATGAAAACTTGGCTTCATTAGGTTGTCTAGAATAAAGACAGCCAGTCCAATCTGAGAAAGTAGTTGGAGTATTTATGCTAAGAGGACTGAGAAATGCTTCTAAGTATGAGCTTATAAAATCTACATTTCTAAATATGTAACATTTATATTAGCAAGCTTCTCATGCAAATGGAGCCTTCTAAAATTATTTTAAACACTTAAAAATTTGCAGGGATGCACCATACATAGTAAAAAGTTTCTACAGATATTGTAAAGGTAAATTATGAACTCCAAATTAGTGATGCAAATTAAAATAACTGTACTTTCAATTATCCAACACACATAACTGTGTTTTGAATTTTGAGTTCTTATAAATACTGATGTAATACTGTATACCTTCTCTTTCTCCCTCTCCTCCTTCAGTGCCAGAATCAAAATCATAATCTTGCAGGTGCCAGGCACAAGCTGTGCCAAGCTGCACTCCCAGGTCATGCACACATTTCACACTGCTATCTAAAATCACTTCACTCCAGAAATACAGGGTGTACAGAACAGAATTGTGGAATGAATGATTCATATAATTTAACAAGATTCTACCGAATGCCTATTAGGTTTAAGTCACTGCATGACATGTTTTGAAAGAGAGTCCTGAGGCAGAATCCCTGGTTTACCAATTTTATAAGTTAGTTTTCATAAAAGAAAAGGCTTTGTTACCACTGCTTCAATCTCCACTGGCTGAGGCAGTTTTTAAGCATTCAGAGGAATTACATCTGCTTTTTGGCTATTCCAATAACTACATGTGGTGAAGAATTAGAAAATCACTGCAGAGACCAGGGAGAGGCTCACAATCAGAAGAAATGGAGAGACCTCAAGATTCCACTGAGAATGCTGCCCAGCACTCATATCCTCTACCATAAGTAAACACTGGTAATCCTGGAGGAGGAGAGAACCTGATTTCCACCTACCACACTGCAGGACTTAAATGTCCAGGTTTTAATAACAACAATAACAATATAAGACATAAATTAAATAAATAACAGAAAAACGGAGAGTTTGGCTCACTCAAAGGTACAGAAATTAATGGAAAGGAAATACATTTGAGGACTTAAGTAAACTAGGTATCTTAAAGATAATCAAACACCCAAAGCAACTCAGTTATAATTGACAATCATAGGGTAATGGCATGAGAACAAAATACAAATATCAACAATTTATTAAAGGAACCAGAAAGAAATTCTGCAGCTGAAAAGTACAATAATGGAAATGAAAAACAGAAGGGTTCAAAAGCAGATCTGAGTGAGTAAAAGAACCTACCCATTTGAACACAGAACTAAAACTACTGAGCTTGGAAATATGGGGGGAAAAAGATGAAGGAAAATAGGCAGAGTCTAAGGAATTCATAATTCTAACTGATGCATATTCTTCCTCAGCCCCTTTGCCTGGAGTGTAGGGCTCCATGAAGCAGACCACTGTATTTGCCATGGGAATCCCAGAGAGAGAGGAGAGCCAGAACAAATATTAAGGGAAACAAAGCTGCGAACCTCCCATATTTGATGAAAGATGTGACTCTACAGATCCAACATGCTTGCCACACAAGTAGGTTAAACTCAAGTAGAACTACCCTGAAATTCATAATGAAAAATCCTGAATTCATCAACAGAGAAGCAACATATTACATACAAGAGGGTCATTAGGTGATGTATTTGAAGTGTTGAAAAAAACCTAAATTGATCAAGAATTCTATGTCCAATAAAATTTCAGAAGGAAGTAAAATAATTCTGGATGAAAAGAAACTGAGAAGTCTATTACTCCCAGACACTTCTAAAAGAAATAATCAAAGGTGTCCTTCTGATTGAAATGAAAGTCTGACAGGTACTTGAAGATACAAAGATGTGTACCTACACTCACTCCTACATAGAAAAATATTTGCCAAAAGCATTACTTTTTTCCTAGTGTTCTTCAAAACCAATTCTGTTGGTTTAACTTGGCTAATAGAGACACAGGATTAATGTTTCTAAATCAGAATGATCCAGCAGAGTTATTCAGTAAAGGGCTATGGGTAAATTGTTCCCTGTCCTGCTATTATAGAATCAGAAGATATTAATAGCTTTCTTCCCTGTAAATCATTCTGCTGGCCACAGTGGCCTCCTGACTGGTAGGCTGAAGCCCTCCTCTTCTGGAGCCATAGGACAGCTCAGTAGCTGTACCCCTGCTGTCTTGGTGATGGGCAATAAGAATGAGCAAGGCGGCTTTGAGCTCTGGATCTGCCCCTTACCAACCTGCCATTCCTCTTTCTTTTCACTGCAATGAGGAATCAGCAGAATTACTGCTCCTTTATCAGAGTGGGTGAAAGGAAAGCATGAACAACAGAGCTCTACATAGGATTTACCTATGTATTCTAGGTCTGACTAGTTTTTAGCAAAGGGGCCGAGGAAGAACATGCATCAGTTAGAATTATGAATCCCAGAGGCAGCTTTCAGGGAACTATGACTTAATAAAATAAAAACAAACACAGCAGAATGCACTGTCGCTCAGGAACACTGAAAGTTTTTGTTCTAGCTGAGAATTCACCTGAAAAAAAAGACATCATATTCTTTTTTTTTTTCAATGAAATCCTGGAAGCTCTTTAAGGACTTGCAGGGAGTACTTGTTTTCAGAGCTGAAAGAGCTTCTGGGGGTATCTGGCAGGACAAGTGAGCAGATTAAGCACTCCAACACACCACTGGAGCAGCCTGGCTCAAGCAACACTGGCCACCGGAGCAGGGTTTCTATGTAGCACCTGTGACCCCTGTCCATCCACTGCTATCTCTGTGCACAAGTGTTTCCATAATAACTAATTCTAAAGAACAGTTTCTTCATGGTCACAGTGAATCTGTCTCGGAACAAATAACAGTGAGCAATTTTTAAGATGTCCGCAGGAATTTAATAAAGGAAAACTTTATTATTTACATGATTTGGCTGACAGTAAATAAAGATTAGCATGTAGAATATGCAGCTCCTTAGAGGTTCCTTTTGTCTGTGGGACCCTATAGTTCAAGGGATACTCTTTGTCTCAAAGACATGCAGATGCACCAGTGGCCACTCATGACCCGGCCACTTACTGCCTTTATGAGATTTGAAGTAAGGACTGGATGCTCCAGACAAACAGTGGAAGAGGACAGGTGAAGGTATGAGCCATTTTCTGGGCTTCAAGATAGTTCATCCTGAGAATGTTAGCTTGAGAGTAAACACTCCTCAAGCAGGGAACCTAGCTGAGGGAGGTCCTGCCGTCTCAGAAAGGCTATCCCATGACTGGGACCACATTTTTTCTCTTCTGCGTGGAGTTTCACCACCACAGACCTAAAGGTGTGAGGTGTACAGTGAATTTTATCGGGCTGTCTTGGTGGCAACCATCCAAAACACACATTTCCCCAGCACAATGTCCAGGCTGCATGAGGAAGGAAGTTTTCGGCTACTGAAGATCGTGAGTAGCACTGAGTGCAAGCACTGTCAGCTCCTCCGGGATGGCCTCTGATCACTCACACAAAGGACGGAGAACTTCTGGGGCCGTTGGACCTGTGCCCAGCTCCCCCAGCAGTGGAGCACATTAAAGCAGCCTTTTTTTTTTTTTTTTCTTTATAGCTGACGCACTGGAAGAGGGCAAAGGGTGGCACAGACCCTCAGGCACATTAATCAGCAGGGGAATCAGCCAAATGTCACCTCCCGCTGGGCTCCTCTGCCAAAACTACATGTGTCAGTGACTTCCAGAAAAGGGGAGGCCCCAGAATAACAGTGGACGCATCAAATGTCCTCCCTTCCTTCATATGGAAAGCTCATCTCCGAGGTGTTGGGATAAAACACGAGAACAGCATCTGTCCTCAGAGACTCAGAGAGTGATTCACTATTTCATGGCACAAGGAGGGGTAGAGGACACCATAATAAAACTTTATAAGGTGAAATCTAAATCCTGTGTGTAGTATATATTTTAAAACTTTTTTTTTTTTTTGGCCTTTTCTTCCTTTCGCTTCTCCTCCCCTTCCTGAGGGAACGCAACACAATGTAATTAAGTGGTAAATTACTTGAGAGAGAAATGTTTAGACTCACACAAACTGTGTGAAGAAAACAAAACTTCACACCCCACACATTTTTTGAATGACCTAGTTCTTCCAATGAAGTTTAAAACCATAATCAAGGTTGTTTAGAGAATAATTTTCAGATGGAAGGGCAGAAGGGTGAAAAATCTTCATTTTTCAAGAGTAAGATAATTTATGGAGGCAAAAATTAACCCGGAACCCAAGTTGTTCATTAAGTAAACAAAGCAAATCATGAAGCTCTTGGTTAGCTCTGCTCTGTTTCTAGTCACTAAGTGGGAACTGCAGCCTCCTTAAAGTCACAGCGCATACATTCCACCAGATCCTGGAACCATCTCCACATTCTCACTCCTTAGTAAATGAAGACACCTACACAAAAAAAGCAACCGCATTGTTAAGGCAGAGCTTAGGTCCGAGCTAAAATTTACAAAAATTTTCAGAAGAAATGACTGAAAATATGTTAAGATGGAAACATAGAAAGTTACAAATTTACAGGTTAAAAGGCTTGGCCCACACTCAGGCTAGCTGACATCAATTTCATCAATTAGCAAGAAACTGAAAGATACTCTACAAGACTTTATTAAGGAACCACTGAAGGTTAAAAAATATTTAAATATATGAGTGATCCCATCTAAAATGTTCTTAGTGGTTGGAGAAAAAAGTGGGGCTATTTTAAGACCCTAATTTCCACCTGGCAGGGCAAAGCCAGACCCACCCACCACCCACAACGCTGCTTTTCCTAAGCAATGGTTCCAAGGTCCTGGGGCGTGGGGTTAGATGTCAGCATCACCGCAATGCATCTTCTGTCTGCTGGCTCCAGTTGAGATCAGTCTTGTGCTAGTGTGTGACATGTGTACAGAGGGCCAGCAACTCCCTCTTTCACTAAGTAACAAAACACAGAAAACCCTCTACTTATGGTGCTTTGGGAAGATCTGGTTGAATCTTAACATCAGATGCTGAATGTACTTCCAACATGAACACAATATCACCCTGTCCTTAAAGAGTCAGTGTAATTTCTTATTAAACAGTATCACATGCAATGATTCCCCAATAACTAATTTTTAAAACATTTAGACATCGAATTTATATGGTTAAGATCTCAAAAATTAACAAAAGATGTCCTGAAGTGTCTTCACATAGCACCTGGAAAACCCCACCTGGTGGGGCCCTTCCTCTGGCCATCAGCAACAACTATATGGCTACTCCTCACCCATCCCCTTTGGTAGTGTACACCCACTATCCTGGCCTGCCTTTCGGACGTAACATCTTCTGCAGCAGCTTCAGTTTTATGGAGAATGTTCTTCTACAGTGCACATGAACAGCTACAGGTCTATCATATTTTAATTTGGTTCTCTATTAATGAACACAGGCTTTCTCTTTCCCTACTTAAGAAAGAAAAGAAAGAAAGAAAGAAAGAAAGAAAGAAAGAAAGAAAGAAAGAAAGAAAGAAAGAAAGAAAGAAAGAAAGAAAGAAGCAAGCAAGCAAACGAACGAACAGAGGGCAGGGTGGAGAGCGAAAGGGAAACAATGCTTTTGGACTTCTAAATCTTGCCATGACTCCATATAGCGGCTCGGCCTCAACACATCTATCTGACCACTTGAGTTTAGCTGTTTAGCTGTCGTGGTCCTTGAATTTGATATACAATCAAAGTTTGTCATTTAACTATTTTAAGCACCAATGCATCCTCTTTTAAACTTGTATATTTTTTAACAAGTTTTTATTGAGTATCAACTCTGGATCTTTAAGTGGTGAGTGAAGGTGGAAGAGGGGAGAGTTGCCGAGTTCAATAGGAGTTTATAATGTCATTAATCAGACAACCCAAAGTACCGAAAGCAGTGTATGACCAGGTGTCCAAATAATAGCTGCTGGAAATTACAAGATCTAAGCTAGTAAAACCATTTTTGCCAGGCATGGTGGAGCATGCCTGCCATCCCAGCGTTAGGGGGTATGGAGGCAGGATGATTATGAGTTCGAGCCCAGCCTGGGTCACCCAGAGACACTGCATAATGAGATCCTGTCTCAAAAACAAAATTAAAACAAACAAATTTTAAAAATTGTTTAAGAATACAAGAGTTTGGGCCAGAAATATCTGAGTTCAAATACAGAGTTGGCCATTTACTTTCTCTATGGTCCTGGCAAGCACCTTCTAGCCTTTCTAGGCACATTTCACGTTTATGCAAAGGGACCTCCCTCCTCCTTGCAGAACTGTCAAAGGAAAGGTAGAGAGAGGACATGCTCACTTCCGAGGAGGTGCTGGCCCCCAAAACATGATGCAGAAAAGAAAATACCTTTCAGCAGTAAGGGGACTGAACCTAGGGACTCTCCCTGAGCTTTTACGTTTTTACTACTGTGCATTTTGAGACTGAATCTTGCTAACTCGCACAGACTGGGCTGAGCTCGCGAACCTCTACCTCCCTGGAGTTTGGGATTATGGGTGTACGCCACCACAAGAGGTAAGGAAAGGACTTTCTTGACATTGACCGGAACTGAGTGTAAGGGAGCCAGCTGGCAGGACTGCGGAAGTCTGGATGACAGACGTGACCCTGCCCCTGTGCGGGGGGCTGTTCGGGGTGTTTTCTTTCGAGACAGGACATCAGTACCTGCTAAAGAATAAAGGTGGCCAGGTGGCCAGGGATGGGTGGGGTGGGGTGCTATGTGAAGACACTGGCACACACTCCACCTCCTGGCAGGGCTAGTATGCCCCTCAGGAGGAGGCAGCAGCACAGTGGGGGAGAGGCTATATCCAACCTGCGGATTTTCACGTTGCTTTCACAAAAACAAATACAACAAAAATTGAAATAAAGAGATATGGTACTACAAACCGTAACAAACCTAGTAATATACACATTTAATTACTAAATGAATGTCTTTTTAGGCTGGGTGATTCAATTACTTTCTAAGTTCTTAGACCTTTTTCTGTATTTCTAATTTAGATAATAAATGCAGGATGGGGTATTAATATCATTTAAATAGCTGATTGTGAAAAACCATGAATAACATTCTAAAAGACTTTGTGTAACAGTAATTTTTAAAGGTATTTATTTGATAGTGTAAGAATAAAATAAAATCAATTAAGTAGAAGCTATCAATTTATGGCTGAAAAGGGCCAGGGAGGTTTTCATTTGTTCTATTTTTCTGTTTTTTTTTTAATGATTCCTTGGTGTCTTGCTAGCCCTCCAGATTCAATCTCTTTTTCAGTGGTCTTGTTGCGTCACTGATGGCTTAGGCTAAACTTGACTGTGACACAGGGAGCTGCAGAGGCCATGGTGCAAGGCACCCTGCAGCATGCCTGCAGAGTCCATGTGCCCAGACTGCTCCAACTGTGTGCATGGAAAGGCATCCGGAAAGAACAGATGCATACCTTATGATAAAATTACCCCAAATCAACAAAATCAAGAAGTCATTTCAATTTGCAGAAAGTTGGTACCATGAAGACAGCCGGTAAAAGGGAGATTGGGTCAAAATGCTCAATAACCTGGACTTCTTCAGTGAAGCTGGTATTTTCCCTTTTCTTCCTATCAGTGTGTGTGTACTCTTGAAAAGTCTTTATTCTTCTGAGCTGAGTTCTCTTTGAAATGGAGGACACCTGAATTACATAAATCTCTATCACAAAGTTACATTTTCTGCACAGAGCAAGAGCTGTCAGGAAAAAGGTAATGAAGAAGAATAGCTTAGATGAAGGGATTTAATGATATCCAGCTGCTACTCCTTGTTACTCGTTGATAAGATTTTGTTTTAACTTTACAATAGAGAAAGTTTGAGAAAAGGCTAAATATTCATATACAGGAAATAGAAGTCTTTATGTTTCATTTGCTCAATTTCCGGTAACTTTTGCAGTTATGTTCACAACAGGTTTAACTTTTCTCAATGTTCAAATGTGTCACCATAGGACTTTAAAAATAAAATTTCAATTGCACTAAAAAGTGTAGAAATATAACACCTCAGGGAAAAGACATTTAGCCTATTTTGCTCACCACATGTGCAGATGATAAGATAAACCTGAAAAAAGCCTAGGATTGTTCCATGCTTACTATAACTGTATGCCTTTGTTGTGGTGGTTTTCCTGCTTTCACCAAAGGCCATGAGGTGCTGGAGAGAGCATACGAAGTCTTTTGCTAAGGACAGGATTGGTGGCCATTTCTTTACAACATATAGTAAGTTACTGTGAAACCAGACACATGCAGTCTTTGGAGAATGGACACCCTGAGCAAATGATGTTTTATTAAGGCTCAGATTCCAATACAATGTGACCTTTTAGATTCCTAATCTGGTATTTGCATGCAGGATGAACAATAGCATTACTCAAGGCGCTAGCCACTGTGCCAGTCCTGGTCCCAAACCCTGGATTTTCTGGGGGCAGGACTGTAGTATGATTAACCCTTGCCTGGTGAAGGAAGCTCCCGGGAAAACTGTGGGAGCCAAGCAAGAAGCACACTGTAGAGGCTTAGCCTGTGAAATGTGAACACTCTGGGCCGGCTGAGGAGCAGCCAAAGAGTTAAAGGGAAGGCTGATGTTCTTTCAGCCTAATGAAGCCTTCCTGCCGGGAGTTCCTTCCCCAGTGAGTGGGAAAGGCCCGGACACACGGCTGGGCTTTGTGCACTTTCCCACAGGTCTGGACAGGATCTGCGGCGCAGGATCTCATGTTCAGAGAGGAAGGAGACAAGGGCCTCACAGGGAGCAAACAGGGGGGCTTTGGAGAGCAGCTTGCCGGCCCTGGCTGCACTGCCACCTTGCTCTTTGAAGGGCTGGACAAAGAAAAGCATTACTTCTTTTTGCCTTTAAGAGCAAAAGGTGCTTGAGGGTCAGCAGCAGGTACCTGTCTGCAAGCATTTCATGCTATCAGTGCAAACCTCCCACAAGTTGAACTTAAGGGAACGTTCAGTCCTAGCAGGAAGTCTCCAGACACAGGAAAAGCTAATAAAACCAAAAGGGAGGAGGCTCTACCCTCCTTCTCCAGCCAGGCTCCTCCAAAAGCTCATGTTACAAATTTGCAAACTAATTACTCAGAGCCAGACATATTAAAAATTTTCCCTTTACAACTGAGCGAATACGGAGAGATTCAAAATACAGTACTTGGCTCCAGACTTAGATAGGGCTCTGAATTTAAAAGTCTAATTAAGGCGAATCCTGTTTGCCATGTAGTTCTCTCAAACACTAGCATTATTGAAATTACTCCTAACAACTTAATTGATTTAACCAATACCTCAAGTAAAGATTATGCAGTAATTAGTTCAGCCTGCAGAAGGGGTATTAGGGGTGACGGGGTTTTCTATAATGGCTTTGGCTATTTTCTTTTTCCACATAAATTTATCTTTGTGAAATTCTAGGATTGGACAATTTTCTTTACATAGCACCTACATGGCAATAGACATAAAACAGCCGGACAGCCTAATTTGCCAGGGAGGACTTCTGATCAGCACTAAAATTGGGATGAGGAGTGAGGGATTCCTTTTCCATCCCAATCTCTTAGAGTTCTTTTTGGGAAAGGGAAAGGGGAGATGGCAGCATTTTATGACTCATCCTCTGGAACAGCATTCCAAGTGTGATTTACTTAATACAGCCCTATAAATCACCTAATGCAGAAATAATCTCAAGATCTGCATGTAAACACAGCTATTAAGATACTACAATGACTCTGTTTGCTTAGTGTTCAGAGGGATATCTCATCTGAAGGTGAGCAGCCTTTCCCTGAGGTGGGGCACTCAAAGTAGCATCCAAATTACACGCCCAGCTGCGTGTGCTAACCTTACCTAAAACACTGTGTTACCTAAGTACAGCAACTAGTGTGTGACTGGGGAAGGGACTGCTGTGCCTTTAGCTGAGATTCTTCGTCTTACAATTCACTGTACTAGTTTGGAAATCTAATTCACCTAAGTTCATTGCTGGCACTAGCACTAGGTGACAATTATTTATTATATAATTTTCAACATAGAAAAAGTGAGTATCTCTTTGGACTACATTTGTTTTAGAGATTAGCTCAGTGACAGCTACAGTGCATTTATTTTTAAATAAAAATTGAGCCAGGGGAACTGGATGTATATGTGTTTTGGTTATACAAGACTGTGTAGTGCAATAATCTGTAACTGTAAGCAATCATCCTCCCGATTAGGACTGGGTTAAAAATTGTACACCACCTACAATTACTAGCATGACCCTAACCTCTGTAAGGTGGTAATCCAGTATTGGTTGTTAGCTGTCAAATTTATTTCCCTTTGGTGAAATATACCCTGCATTTAATTAGGAGTCATTCTTGATATTTTATGGAGCTCAGCCCAAGCACTGTGGCTTTGACATTTAACCCCTGACCCTTAAATATTTACCAGCTTTTAAACTGGTTGTGTACAATTATCCCTTCAAGTATACCTCAGATCTATCATTCTGACCACTCTAGTCAATTCCAAGTTAGATGCACTATTGCAACTGATATTCTAATTTTTGCCTTGCAAACGGAAAAGAAATCAAGTTGTTCTATAGTGAGTTCCACCACACAAAGCCAAAGTGCCTATTGCTCCATGCCAAGTGCTACAAGAGCAGGGTGGGCTCCCAGTCAAGAGCACTGTGACAATGGTGACAAGCAAGAGGAGGCTAGCTGTAGTTGTTCTTTGGACTCATGGCAACCTACTGAGCCTCAGTGGGGGCCTTAAAACCAATCTCCAATTCACAATCCAGAAAGAGACATTTGAGAACAATTTTCTTTGGTTTGTCAGAAGACAACTTCACTGAGATAGGACTTGGGGGGAGGGGATATATATATCTCCCTGAATTTCTGTAGGCAGCAGATGTCTCAAGAGAGAGCTGCCAGGAAGGGACTTCATTTCTTCTACCCTGGTGCAAAAAAATCCTCTCTTAGCATCTAACACAAAAAATCAGTACTCTTCCCATGCTAGAATTTTAGTAATGCATTTTGTTTTAAAAGACCCTCTTTAGGCAATATCCAATTTCAAAAGGTAAAGGGATGCTCAGTGCTTGCTGCAGACACTTTGTAAGACCTCACAGCAGGAGGAGGGCCCAGCAGGTCCTTGCTTCAGGGCCAACACCAGCAGCTCCCAGACACCAGCATGCCTGCACAAGGCAGGTTCTCAATGACTTGAAATAAATGCAATGGTCTTTAACAAGGCTTACAAAGGCAAACACATCTACCAGATATGACAAGGTCTGTGCAAGTGTGAAGAAGAATGCCACTGGAAGCAAACAGCAACCAGAGTCAGCAAAACAGAAGCCTGTACCCTTGCTCTCCCTCACAGACCCACCCTGTCAGAACAAGAGAGGAGGAGAGCAGGAGATGTATTTGCTGCTAGTAGGGAGCCCATAAGCTGAGTCTAATTAGGGCCAGATGCTAGTTTTTGGCTACCTTAAGAAATGCAAGTCTGGGTCAGCTGCACTTTCACGCAGAACGCCAATGGAGGCTCTGGGCTCTGGGGCCAGCTGGCCCACAAGCCTGCTTCTTGAAGGATGCCAAAGCCTGCGTGCGAATCAGCTGGGGTTAAAATGAAAAGACAAATCTGCAGCTCTGTAGCACAGTGCACTGTGTGGTCTTCAGTGTAATCCCAAGAAGTGGTGCTGGGCCAGGGCAACGCCTTGGCAGCAGCCTAGTGTCCCCTCATCCTCTGTAAAGGTGCTTGCCACATGGGCCAGCACCCTCTATGTTGGCTGCATATTGAACAGGACAGGCTGCGATTTCTGAATGGATTTCTTTCCTGTTTCCCCAAGGATGACACAGAGGAAACAGTACAGAGATTTTAAGTATTAAAGACTCAACAGGTTAGGCATTCTAAATTCCCTGGATTTTTTTTTTTAACTTTAGCAAGTAATGTTTTAGTCATGGGAAAAGATCCTGAGCAATAAAAGAGCAAGGCTGATAAGTCACAGGCATTTATCCTTAGGGAGCATACAAGTACTGGAAATGCTAAAAATGAAAAAAAAGAAAGAAAAGGACTTGCTCTCCTCTAATCCTCTACTTTCAGAACATCCCGGAATATTTCAAGCTCTTTGTTCTCAGTTTGGTCTTAGTTCAAAGGTGAATATTTTGTGGGGAGGAGGCTGACTAAGCATATTTCTGTTATTTGTAGGAAATATGATACTGGAAAACAGTACATTTCCTCCCAAAGCCTAAATGCAAAATGAAACTCCTATGGAGCTCAGCAAAATCCTGAGTACTTGATGACCAAATGTTGAAATTTCTGAAATGACTGATTCTTACTAATGATTAGTGTCACAACACAGCCACCGTTTACCTAAACGCTGTCCAAAAGCTAAGAAAGAGGAAGGTGGTCATACTAGGATAAGGAGGAGAACCAACACTATTGCACATATCTGTCCTTATTTTGTGGCAGCATCACTGCCACACAAATGTCCTCCCCATCATATGAAAACAGGGGTGTGTAGGTGCATATGGTGCAGAGAGGCAGGGTGGCTGACCACAAGAGGGGCTGACGTAGAGTTCCAGGGCTGGTGATGGATGATTCTTCAGATCATCACTGGGACCTTTACACCTTGTTCCCTAATTTTCTACTGGTCAGGAGACTCTACAATGCTACTAGAAGTACTGATTTAGATATCACTTCCTCTCCATTCTCCTTACCTCTGTCTTTAGGGATTTCCTCCGATCTGGTCTAGATACTCTTATGACTCAAATGCTTTCAGATTTGAATGTGACACACAGAGACTACAAAACTCAACATGAAAACCTTCCTCCAAGAGACTTGAGCTGGCTCTGTCACTGTGGCCAAGTGTTCCCATCTTCTCCCTTCTTGAGAACACCAGAATGATCTGGCTGTTCCTCCTCACTCTTGGGCTTCACGGGGGCTGCCCAAGGCTGAGCCTGGGTTCTACAGAGCACTCCCACTCCCTCAAACTGGAAATAGTCCCACCATGTGCACTTGTATAACCTAACCCTAGCCAGGCAGATGGGGAGGGACCTGCTGGGGACCTCTATTGAAGCTCTGGGAAAAAGCTTCCTTCCTTTACATGGAGAAAAATGTAGCTGCAACTGTTCTTGGCCACTGGCCTACAGCCAGGGCAGCCCAGAGAACAGACAGCCTGGGTCCTGAACAACACTTAACAGCCAAGAGGAAAGCCCAGCCTCCCTCTGGGAGTCACATCACAGGGGATCACACACACATCCTGTGCGTATGGATAAACGATTCAGCTTTCTGTTGTTGATAAAAATATCGTCATCATTTTTGGGTGGGAGAAAAGCTGCCAAATAGTTCTTTCTTTCAAAGGTTCTGGTAAGATCTAGGAACTTAAAGTGGGTGCTGAACAAGGAAATACCCAGCTCTGTGCATGGTGGGCTCAGCTAGGTGGCAAAGCACAGGACAGATGATGAGCCCATGCCAAAAGCTCACACCACAAGGGTCCCTCAGAGGACTAGAGGTGACAACCTTCAGCAGGCAGGTTCTTTTCTGCAGAAAGGAAGCCACACCCATGTGGATCAAAAGGAGGCATCTGTCAGCCTGTTGGGTCTCTAGATTCTTACCTTCAAAGAGAGCTGAAGCAAGCAGTGGGGACAGAAAGACCACAGAGACAGGGCACCTCACATGGGAGGAGTGTTCCAGTTTGAACACACCCTGGCTGAGCACAGGGGTGCTTCCTGTCACTGTCACACCCCACCCCATTCCCACAGAAGAGAGGGGTGAGCTGGGGACACGATAACTGACCAGCAGGAAGCTGTGCTGTCAATTCCCTTTAAGCAACTGTTGCTCGTGGGTTTGTCTTCAGTGTGATTATAGTGGTAATTCTGACAACAAGGACTATTATTTACAGAAAATATACAGTGAGCCCTGGATTAGGAGTTTTATAGATACTATCATATTTAATTCTCTCAATGATCCAGCTTGTAGCTTATTACCCTCAAAATTAACAACTGATTATACTGCAGAGCTGAGGACTGAATGCACGCTGATTTAAACCTTGTGTTTTTCCCCAATATAGTGTATTACTAAAATAAAAGGCAGGTGAAATAAAACTGTCCTGAAGTAGAATGATTTTCTCTCAAATCAAAGTATTAAGGAGACCTTGAGCAGCAGTGGCTGCACCGGCTGCACTCTGCCCACATGCCAGGTGTTCATGCTTGGGCCTGGAGAAGGCTGGAGAAGTAGAAGAGAACACCCAAGGCACACAGAGTTACATGCAGGAAAGGGACGTTCTGGCTCTCCTGCACAGCAAGAACACAGTGACACTGCATTTATTACCTATCTCAAAGTGATTAGAATAGAGGGCTTACCTACCACCAACAAAAGGTAATTGTTTGGGGGTCAGATATGCTAAGTACCTGACTGGATTAGTGTGTATGTATCAAAACATCTCAATGTATCATATACCTATGTCTGTATCTATACCTATTATGAATCAGTTAAAAATAAAATACTATCCAGCTTATCTGTCTATTGCTAATAATAGTAGGGATTGAACTTAGAGCCTCTGCATCAAGCTATATCCCTAGCCCTTCTAATTTTTTTTATTCTGATACAGGGTCTTACTAAGTTGCCCAAACTAAGCTCAAACTTGTGATCCTTCTGCTTTATACATAACAAGGTTCTAGAATTATAAGCCCACATCACCACATCCAGCAAGGCAAAATAAAAATTTAAAGAAGAAAACAAAGAATGAACATTAGCTTATTACTTTATATAGTTACTTTATATATCTTAATGTATAAAAATTTTTATACATTAATGTATGAAAATTACCTTATATACTTTTAACCTGTGTCAGAATTAAGTTTAAAATTTTTAGCACATACAGTTAGGATAAATATGCAGTACTTCTGCATAATTCTATAAAAAGCAAGATTTGCACTAACAATGGTTGGACAAGATATTATGTCGGCTTCTAGCACTATGGACAACCACTAGGAAGATAACAAGGTAGAAAGTATTAATTATTGAAACTGTGCTATAATTCAGCTTTAAAAAATAAGATAAGTATACAGCTACTTTCTCTTAATTCATTGATTAGAGACATCTGCTATAACAGTGTCTGTTAGTAGAGTATCATGTATGCACCTTGTATGATAAATTATTATGAAAACAATTTTCAATGTATTAAGTATGGAATCTGTCCTGTTAATTTGATCTGAAACTGTATCATTGCTATTTGTTCTTCAATAAAAATATAAAATTTTTAGCATACATACATTTTCCATTTAGCTTGAATTTTTGAACTTAAAGCTTGTTTATTTTTTTACATTTAACTTGAGTTTTCCTAAAACCAGTAACAGTCTTCATTATTAGAGAAAATATTCTAAAACTATGCATCAGGAAAAGCAATGGATTTTATCCTTTTTCTTGAGTAATCTGAGAAAACTACTGATTTTAGTGTCTTTTTTGTTGTTTAAAATGTTTTGGATTGCAGTAATAGCAAAGAAAATAATAGTGTAAAACTGTGTGTGGTGTACAGAAAAACTTTCAATGGCATTAATATATGAAAGCACATTTCAAAATAACTTTTTGCCCAAGTCCAAATACATACTTTTATAAACAGGCTAACTTCTTTCTCAGACAGCTTCCTTTAAGTGGGAGAAATCAGCAAGGAACACTCCTTTGGAACCTAAAGGTAGTGTTGCTTTATGTGGATGCCTAATGATTAGATGATGTGGATCTTTTCAAATGAAATGGCAATTTGGTCTCAGAAGCATTCTGTAGGTTTTACTGGAAGAGCAAGTAAATGTTGCTAAAGCTCAAAGCATTTAAATCATGTAATTGTAACATTTTTCTCATGTTCAAAGTGATTATAAAATGAGATTCTGGTTACAGAAAACTAGAAACATCTGAAATAGTGGCAAGACAAATTGTTTTCATGTCACAGACATTTTACAACAGAGAATGAAGCAATTTGTCAGTGTCATCATATCACTCTCTAATGTTCTCTATTGCATGCCTAAAGATGTGCCTTCTATAAGATTGCAGAGCATGCTAATGGCAAAGAGCATGATGGATTCACAGTCACGGCACACTGTCCCACAGTCATGACTGCACTTAACCTTTTTTGGGAGAGGGAAGTGCGAGGAGATGCTCTGCACTGTTTATCAATGATGGACACAGTTACAGCCACACACAATACAACACACACATCAGCGGAACCCAGATCTTGGTGAGAATGCACACACACACTTAACAGAACAATACCGTAGTCCATGTGTTTACTAGCTAGCTACTTCATTCCTCATACACATTACATGCAAATCTGGCCCAGCAGAGAGCGCTGGGTATCTAACATACATGAAATCTGTCTTGTCACCATCTTTTATTTACCCTAACCTCAACTCTCATCATAACCCCCTCTTACTGATTTAACATAAGCCTAGAGTACCCCTTTGCATTAAGGCCTCACAGCAATGTTCATGCACAATGACAAGGAGAAATCAGTCATGATTTCAGGCCTGTGCTGTGTGAGTCCCCAGGCTAATAATAGGAGGCAAACAGCCAGGTGTGAGTGCCAGACACCATGATTTTTAAGAAATCATTTTTAAGAAATTGCAATCCTGTATCTTCCCTGAATCATTCAAATTACAACTTGTAGTGTGGAAAACCAGTAGAAGGAAAACTAACCATGGTGTGAGAGGCACTCTGGGTGAAGAGTACAGATGAGATGCAGCCAGGAGCAGGGACATAGCCTAGCATGGCCCAGGGAGAGCAGCTGAGCTGCCAGTTTCTTAACTCCCATCCCCCTACTAAATAAAGAAGGTAGAAACTATATGGCAAAGCAAGATAACAGACATTAAAGCAGAACTATCTGAGATACAGGAAAAAAGCAGAGAAGGCTAGCCATGATGGCACACCCTTGTACTCCCAGTACTCTGGAAGGCTGAGGCAGGAGGATCATAAATTTGAAACCAAAGTATACAACTCAGTGAGACCTTGTCTCAAAATAAAAACTAAAAATAAGAAAAGGGCTGAAGATCTAGCTTAGTGTGAAAGCCATTGGTTCAATCCTCCATATTCAAAAAAAGGAGAAGAAGAAGACAAGAAGGTGAGAGATGAGCTCATTCTTGATGCTAGAGATGTATTTAAGAAGCATCACTACATCTATTTTGTTTGAGAAAGGATAAATGTTCTTAGAGAACTCTAACAGTGGGTGAAATTCGATAGGGTCAGTGACAAAATCTCCATTCTTGGATATATTGAGTAGCTCAGTATAGCAGCGGCCTATTCACTCTGTGGTTTTTAAGGTTAGATCAGCTGACTTTTACATTTAAGTCTGCATCCCAAGTATTTTTCTGCTTTTTCCACACTGCCTAACATACTCTACCAACACCAACCAGCACTCAAACCTCTGCAGGTCCAATACACAACCTGTATTCTTGTCTGACTATGTATCAATCCTTGTTTCCTAGACAGGAATGTGAATACTCCTAATGCAACATGTGTCCCTACAAGGAGGGTTTAAAGCTTTGGAGTCATTTTGAATTCATCCATTTCCTCTGGCTCAACAGCAGTACTCGGTGAATTCTGCAGTGCCCACCTAGGCAGCATCCCAGAAAGCAAAGGAGAAATCCTAGTTTCCACTGCCTGGGTACTGAGTTACCCGAGAAAGACAAAGTCTCTGAATGAGTGAAGCACAGTCCCTGGGAAGAGGAGCGCATGGAGAGAATGCAGTAATATTTATGGAGAAGAAAACAAGATGCAAGTGCACAGAGCCAGCCCCGTGTTGGGGACACTGAAGCAGGGACACTGAAGTGAGAACCGGAGGTTGCACAGTGCAGGGCAGTAGCTATCAAGGCACTGCTGTAGTTTGATATTTTCAAAGTCCACTCTAAACAATGTCAGTGTCCAATCTGGACAGCTGCTCTCTGATAGAGGAGTGACCTCTTCAGCCCTGTGCTTAATTTCCCCATGGTCAGGACCAGTCTCCCTTCATCTGGTGCTTGCCTTGCATGTGGGATGCTGGTGTCAGGGTAGTGAGCTCCTTTCTCACAGCCCTCCCTCTGACTGCCAGGCCTCTGCTCATCTGCTCCTCCACAGAGAAGCACAGGGACTAGGCACTGCCTAAGCTTCATGCTCTCCTAGGAAACCTCCCCGGGCCCTTGGCAGCCACTTGCACCCTGACTCCTCGCTGCCTTGCTAGAAGACCCTTTTTCTCTAAACTCCCTGTATTCCTCTAAAGACAACTTTCTGCCATAGCCATTTATGCCATCTGATTTATCCTCCCATCCTTTATTTCTGAATGCCACTCATGTGTCCAGCAGACTACTGTACACAAACACTAGAGGAAAGGTGGAAATTCCATTTTTTGGCACCCTGTGCTAAGAAGGGCCTTTGAGATATGGGATGGGATTGTCCATAGGGTAGAGCTGAACTGGGCTGAACTCGGGAGAAGTCTGGGACAGACAAAAATAAGCAAATCAGTAGGCACAGCAGACGAAAGCCTGGGGTCCCTGTGTATGGCACTGCGAGCAGCTGTAGCAGTGGGCCATTTTAGTGCCAGAGCAGCAATACTACTGACACTGAACTGGACAACCTGCTGCAGAGAAGGTCCTCATCCTGACACTTATAACACCTGGGCCTGCATGTAGCACCTATCTCTCCCAGTCACCCCAACCCCTAGTTAATGTCCAAATTCCTCCTAGGAGGCAAAACTCCTACTTGACAGAGGACAACTGGCCTAGATCTGTAAAGGTAAGTTCTAAATATAGTTCTCTCTTTCAGTGATCTAGGTCCATACTGATTGTTAGGCAGGCACTCATGTACAATCTGTCATATATAAGAAAATTAAAGACCTAAGGTGTTGATAAATATTTAGTCAATAAATGAGACAAACTGCTGCTTTTCAGGTCAACACTTGATAATATAAAACTAATGGTTACTACATGATGTGATCGCTGTTAAGAATGTGGATCAAACAGCATCACAATCACGTGTCTACTTGACCCACGAGCCAATGTACAAACCACACTGGTGGGAGGGATCTAGTGACTTGGCCTCTAGGATGATCTTTCTCAAACAGTGTGACAGGGCAGAAGCAAAGACACTGATCTCACTTTAATTTTAATTAGTTAATTAATTATTTTTTAAATACTCATTTCTTCAGACCTGGAGCAGGCTGTTTACACAAAACAAAAAACAAAGTTTACTGGCATGAACTCATTCATGAAGGCTCTTTATTTGTAACCCGCTTATTAATACACAGCAAACACTTTTTTTGCCATTTAATTTTTTCATTTTTATTTTTAATTAGTACATGTTTGTAGAGTTGGTACAAGTACATAACACACTCAATTATTTCATCCCCTTTCACTCCCTTTTATTTCCCTTCTTCCATCTCTTGCTTCTCTTCCCATGTGCAAAGGATCTATATCCTATTTGATTATCTTTTATAATTAATATAACGAATTATCTTTATAACCAATTATATTTTGGGGTTTCTAACATAAAAGAACAAGGTTAAAGCCCACATAAGAAAATCAGGTTAAGTTTGTGTGTTTATTCCAGCTAACATCATGGTCTCAAAGTGCATCCATTTTCCTACACGTGACTCAAGTTTATCTACTTATATGCACTCCACAATACTCCCCTGTGTATGCAGTTTTCTTCATTAATTCTTCTCTTTGCTTTTGTGGAACTGGGGATTGATCTCAGGCCCTTGTGCTTGCCAAGCAAGTGCTTATTCTACTACCCAGCCCCCATTCATTCATTTCTTAATGGATATGTAGTGTGTTTCCTAGATTTAGCTATTATATACTGTGCATCTATAAACATGAATGTCTCTCTTTCTGGCAAATACCTAGAAGGGAATAGATGGGTCAAACAGAATTTCTAGTCTTTATTTTTTGAGGAACGTCCATACTGATTTCCATAGTGGTTGAACTAGCTTCTGTTCCACCAGCTATGCAGGATTCCTTTTCCCCCACACCCTCACCAATATTTGTTATAATTAGATTTCTTGATCATAATCATTCTTTCTGGTATAACATAGAATCTCAGTGCTACTTTGATGTGCATTTCTCTGATGGACAGAGTGGTTAAACATTTTTTCATGCATTTTTGATCATTTGTACATCTTCTTCTGAGGAATACCTATTCCTTTCAGTTGCCCATTTTTGATCTGGTATTTTATTTTGGAGAAGTCTAATTTTTTTAAGTTCTTTATATATATTCTAGATATTAGTCCTCTCTATCTGGCAAAAATTTTTTTCTATTTCTAAGTTGTCTCTTTAATCTGTTGGATGTTTTCTTTGATGTGCAGAAGCTTTTTAATTCAATATGATTTCACTTATGATTTGCATTGTTATTTCTTACAGAACTGGTGTTCTGTTCAGAAAGCCCTTGCCTAAGCCTATGACTTTATGTGTTTTACTTACTTTAGCTTCCAGCAGATCTTTGATCCATTTTGGTTTTAGTTTGGTTCATGGTGAGATACATGGGTCTAGATTAAATCTTCTGCATATTGATAGCCAGCTTTCCCAGCAATGTGTGCTAAAAAGGGCATTTACTAAAGATAGCTCAGCAGTCTAAAGCACCTGCATAGGCCAGCTTAGGCAAAAGCACAGGGTTCATGGCTCAATCACCAGCTCTACATACTGCACTTATCCCACCCGGGCTGAGCTGGCCACAAAAAAAAAAAAAAAAGAGGGCGTGTTTCCTCCGGCATATGCCTTTGGCTCTTCAGTCAATGATCGGATAGATGAATGTGCTTTAGGTTATTTCTGCACCCTTTATTCGGTTCCACTGATCAACGTGTCTGTTTTGGGGCCAGTCCCATGCTATTTTTATCATGGTAGCTTTGTTATAACGCCATTTTTGAAGACCGCATCTTCTGTGATTTCTGCCGTGAGTGCGTTCATGCTACTGCCGCTTTCCCCTCCCCGTCCTGGTCAGTGTGCTCCCACTGCTAAAGGCTACTTCATTTTTAAGCAGAGGAGGTGAAGTCTTAGCAACCTCCACCTGTAAGCTGTGTACTCACTTTTCCTGCCTCTGCTTGAACTATGCCCAATTCCCTCCATGCAGTGTCTGTGGAGGGAAGACAGAAGCCCTTACTCGAAAATGCTCTTAAGTTACATACAGTAAAATACTGTCACTATAAAAAGAAATCCCAGAGTTACTGTTTCTATAGGTTTTCCCTGAATTGGGCTTTTCTAAACCTCTATCAGAGTCTAAAGATGCACTATAAGAACTATCCTGAGTCAGCGGTGCAGATGAAGGCTCCATACCACATTATGAAAATCAGCAACACCATCAACACTACTGACATGGTTTTAAAATCCCTTCTCCCTAACAAAGAACTTTTCAAAACTTTTTTACAGAGCTAGAATTGCTCAGAAAAATTGGCTATTTTTGCAAACTGTGAAGTTTGTTTTTCAGAAGAAGGAAGTGAAATCTTAAAGACCTTTTGTACTCAGAGACATTCACTGCATGTAAAATGCCCCGTGTCTCTGCAAGTGCCCCTTATGTATGGCCAAGTGGGAGACACCCTCAGTGATATCGGCTGATTCTCCTGGGCCTCTTCTTCTCGAAGTTCTGCCAGCAAGCTCCTGGGCGTTCTGCTCACAACCTCCAAATAAAGGCAAGAACTGGCAGCAAATAGATGGCCACACTTTGGAACAGTTTCTTCCTTGTGCCAAGCTGCAGCTGGGTGGAAACACATTCCCAGACTGTGTCAGAAGTGGGCTCTTTTTGTTTCAGTCTCAGTGTCTGTTACCCTAGTTGTGTTCATTACAAACTCATTACTGAGGATGTAAGTGTCAAAATATGTATGTTGGCGAGGCTCTTCTGCCTGTGCACAGTAAAACTTTTATCTTGGCCACCAAATACTGCCTTTTATCTTTGTCAGTTTTCAATTAATTTACAATGCTGGCCTGTTTATCAAAACTGGAAATGAGCCATGCCTTCAGAGCATTTGATGAGCTTTACAATAACCCTGAATGCACCTGTTAATTTTGCCTCTGGGTAAACAGTTAAAAACTCCTGAACTATTTCCTCCAATTGGGTGGAAACAAAGAACATGAGATTTTTTTTTTTTAAAAGGTTAGATTAGGGAATTGGAGATGCATTAATTTAAAAAAGGAACAGGGTCAAATGAGGGCTAGGAGGCTAATAAGCACAGAGCACACAGCAGAAAAGCTCCCAGCAGGGTAAGAGTTCACTCAATTTATCCGGCGATCTATTCCAGACGCAGTCAATGATACATTATTGGATCCAGACCTGCGAGCGCTCCCTCAGACCCACCTCGCTGAAGTGTCACTGCCCTCCTTTTAGAAATATTGCTATTACCCAAACCTGTTCGTAGGGTGCGCTTACTCAGCTGGCAGCCCACTGACTTTTGTTCTTTATGGCGCTCCCCCTCACTCCCCTCTCCCTTCTCTGCTGTGGGAATTAGGCATAACAACCTCCACGTAAACCGCAGAACACCCAAGTTGATCCTTCTCCACGAGAATTTTAGTGCTTTATTACACGGAAAGCCAATCCCAGGGATAACAGACTATAAACAACAGCAAATGCTCTATCGAGCAGGCTGTATGAGGTTAAGGACTTTGAGAGATTTACTAGAGGGCTGTGGATGGGCTGCCGCATCAATCAAGCACTCTTTCTTACGCAGTAGATAAACTTTTAGAAAAGAAGAATGGAGCATGAGACATTCTGGTTAAGATGTTCAGAAAATGTTTGTGTTTATTCCAAACAATGAGTGGGAAAGGCCGAGAGATTAACTGTAATTAAGGCTGTCTTCTCACATTTTAATTATTATTAATTGCAGAGAGTCATAAGACTAAGAAAACAGTATTTTATTGCAATGGGAAATAATTTTTAGGTGTTTGCTGATAACATTTCAACATTTAAATATTTAAATACATTTGGCAAACAATAATGTACTCCCCATTTAGGTGACTTACTGGAAATCACACACTTATTAAAGTCAGGAGCTTCCAGCAAGACTCTGCTCCTTGCCTGTGGTACCTTGTGCGAGCAGGCACACATGCAGTCCAGCAGACCCAAGGGACCAGCACTTACTGAAGGGCTGGGCTTGTGGGGCTGTACATATGGGTTAACTAATAAGGAGGAGGACACCAATACTAATCTGCTAGAGAGCATTCCCTTACTCTGGATTTTCCTACTGAACACCCTATTTTAAAAAGGTAATGATTAAAAATAAGAAGAGCTGGGCAGGAGACGCAGATCTGTGGTAGAAAGCTTGCCCAGCATGCTTTGAAGTGCTAGTTTCAATGGCTACCCCCACAAAACAAACACCCCTCCAAAAAATGGAATTGAGAACAGTCCCCAACACTATAAATGCTTTTAATGGCAACAGTACCTTTTATTTTTGGAAATTCTTACTTTCAAACAGACAAAAAGAAAGGCTCCTCAGAGCTCTTGGAGCCAGTCCACACAGGCAGTCCTCCCATCCACTGGGCATGGCAGCCTCCCAGGCCTCAGGCCTCAGAGCACTGCTCAAGGGGGCCCCAGTGGTCCCCAACCGCTGTGGTCCCAGGGGTGGCCACAGAACAGAATCTCACACTTGTGAGGGTGGGGGCGGGCGAGGGGTCTAGTGAGGGTCATAAGCCTTGAGGCTCCCAAAGCATCCTGTGGATGAAGGAAACCCCCAAGGTACATGTGGACCCAAGGCAGAGCAGAAGTCGGTTGGGGCTTCCTTTGGTCAGACTCTTTCATGTGCATTTTTGTAACTAAAGCATTCAGCATTTTAAAAACTTAATACATAAACTCAACAATGGGGGTCAAAATGTATATAGGAAAACTGTACTGCCTTTCTCATCCCAGACCAGCGATGCATTTTCTGCCTTCTGCTCAACACTGACCAGTTTGGAAGAACCATTTCACCAATAGTTTTACTTTCCACAAGCTTTCCCCTTCATGAAAGAGACACATCTTCTCCCTCTTCTCCATCATGACAACAATCACTGCGGAGTCAGGGAAGGGACCCAAACCTGGAGCAGCGGGCAAGCATGCCACTAAGCCACACCTCTAGCGCCATCTCTGATCTTGCTTTAATAGTGAAGCTCTGCATTTAAAGTCTCACTTTTTGTCTCGACTCCTCTTAGTAAAACACTTAGAAAGCAGAATCAGCCTGGTATCTGCTGAGCACTTGGGGAATGTGGCCTTTCTGCCTTGTTGAGAAGAGGAAACTTCTTCCAGGTTCTTCTTTCTCCTCACTGAGTGTGCATAGGAAATGGTAGAAAGTGTCTGCGACATATAATATTGCCAACCCCATGCAAAAAAACACCATGCCTTTTTTAAAAGGTTTTTCTCAAGATTATATGAGGAATATATTAGGGACAAAAGGCAGGAGCGAGCTAGGAGAAAGGGAGAGAAACAGAGGGAGCACACAGGTGAATGTGTACATGGGGCAAGGGAGAAAACGGTATTTTAAATTAGACCACAGTGAACTGATTAGTTTACTAAAGAGAGCACTCAGTTGTTTTAGCAGTTCAAGATCCAGTTGAAACAGCTGGAGGATGTAACCAGAAGGCATTATGATCCCTTTGATTTATCCTTCTATGGTAAGAACATATAAATCCTACCAGGATCAAACCTACTGATTCATTTTAGGAAATCTCTTGAGTCAAATGAGTGAGTCATGCATACAAGGTGTATTTTTTTTATGTTAAGTTATTTCCCCAACTCTGATACCAGTGCCAAATCCTTCCCCACTTCGGTCCTTTGGTCTTATTCAGAGGAAGACAATGCTACTACTGTTCTCCCAACATGGACACGGTCAAGAGAAGGATAATATAACGATGCCATTGCAAGCAGGGCCACTAAGGTTGTGTCAGCATTTCCACTATAAAATTCTCTTTTCAAGTACTAATATCTCAGTTGTAAAAATTTTGGTGGTAGAAATGAATTCATTATGTAAAATTGGAAAATGTGTTTTTCTTTAGTTTCACTTTTAATGAGCACCAATTTCTCATATACAGACACACGATAACAGAACCTAGAGAAAGACATGTGTGTGTGTGTGTGTGTGTGTGTGAGAGAGAGAGAGAGAGAGAGACAGACAGACAGACAGAGACAGACAGACAGACAGACAGACAAACAGACAGACAGACAGACTAGACTCAAGCTACCCAATGGGATTATATTTCAGAAATCAAGGGCAGAAGTCCTTGCACAAAATTCCTGCACAAAATTGGGATTTCAGACTAAAAATAAAGATTTTTGTGGTTGGAAACAGTGAAACATAGCAGTCTAAACATGAACTTCAAAATGTTAATGTTACCTTCCAGTAGTATCCAGATCCTTTCTGAACAATCCAGAAAAGATGCTGTTTGTCCCTGGGCAGGCCCCTGAAGTAGCTGGAGACCTATATGGTTGCTTGTGGGCGGAGGCCAGGGGTCTGCCAAGCTCAGCAGTATGGACCCTGGCCGACACCAGGGCCTCTTCAGACAGTCCGCAGCACCTAAGGCACAGAGCTGTTGGCACAGGGAGGCTGCAATCACACAAAGCTACCTTCCAATGTCCCCGAATACTCGAGCATTTGGGTTCTCTTTCTATTTAAGTTAGAGATGGGGGGAGGTCCTAAAAAAATCTGAACTTGCTTAGCCTGGAATATTTGAATTATCAAGCTTTCCTCCTAAGGAGTAGCTGCTTTGAAAGCACGGACATAAACAGAAAAAGAATGAGAAGGAGGATGAGTAATCATGGCTCTGTGCTTAGAAACAGATATTTATGTTTCATGCTTCCCTTCCTAAGTGTCAGGAAACTGACAGGCTAGAGTAGGAACCTGTCTGAAAATATTAAAGTGCTTCACTCAGAGAAGGCACAACTTGGCACTCAAATATCTTTCTTCCTTCACTTATCTATGACAAATGCTTCACTACACCCAAGCCTTATCTATCTGTTACATCAGCCAGTCTGCCTCCCCACTTTGTGTCAGGGAAGCTATCAGGTGGCTCTGGGTGCCCTGGTGACCTGTCACAAAAAACAGAGGCAGAGCATAGACCAAAAGTACAGTGCCTACTCCAGCATCACTACTCGTCCACATCTCCAGATGCCATTTATTTGCTCAGACCATTAAGCAAAGAACAAAACCTTGGTGAATCAAATTACAACTCATCTTACTTATTTCTATCTTTGCAAGGAAGGAAGGCCTGGCTGGAAAACAGTGAGCACAGAGCAAGACACTGAAAGCCAGGCAAAGATTTACTGGTCAACAGTGAGCAAAACAGCAACCTAGCACAGAGGAAGAAGCCAGAACTCACAGGTTTGGGGGTGGTTGGCAGAGCACTCTTGAAGTGGCCCAGAAGTGTATGATTCCTGCATTGTTAATTTAGTTACTTTTGTTAAACAAAATGCAGTCTGACTCAGAAGAGGCCAAGTATGAGACTGACATCTAAACAATATTTTTCAAGGAAAAACACAAATTCACCATATCAGAAATGAAAACACTGAAAATGGACTTTAAATTTAGATTTCTAACTAATTGTAGGACTGGCAATGTCTTCCTTTTCTTCCTATTTCTTTCTTTTTTTTTTTTTTTTTTTCTTTTGTCTTTTTGAAACAGGGTCTCAACTATGCAGTTCAGGCTGGCCTTAAGCTCACTTTGTAGCTCAGGCTGGTCTTGAACTCACAACAATCCTCTTGCCCCAGCCTCCCAAGTGCTGGGATTACAGGCATGCGCCACCACGCCCGGCTCTATTTCTATACAACATACATATACATAAATGTGTGGGAAGATGGAGCCACATATACACAGTGTGATTTTGGAGACTAAATTCACAAATACACACACACATACACATACACATACATATACACTCTGTGTTTGTGAATCTAGTCTCTCAATTCCCAAATATCTCCATTATACTGTCAACATTCTACAGAAATCTAACTGGCTGAAAAATAAACATCTGAATATTTTGGGAAATATAAACCTCTGTGAGGGTAGAGAATGAATTTTGGAGTCATGGCTTATGAAGACCAAACATAGGGGTGATAGTGTTAATGGAGGTAATTGTGGTGCATGTATGCTTGAAGTATAACGATTTAATCTGGTTGCGGTGATTAAAGCTGCTGAAAATTAAAGCCTTCTGTATGATTCACCTGGGCCTACTGCCTGTGTGTGGGAGGCTGCCTGTATCTAGTCCTACTTACAACTCAGCACCTACCCTCTCTCCCCTCACTTCCATAAATCAGAGTCCTCCCGGCCCCCAAAACATCATCAGCTATCACATGGAGTGCCCAAATCAGCCACTAATGTGCATCAGCTCTTCAAGTGGCTAAGCACCTACCTCTATGCCCACTTTGTATTCTAACAGCCTACAGCTGGAGTGGGCTCCAGTTGCTTCATGATGGGGATGCCCCAGCCTTGCTCAAGACAGGCCATCCTGGCAGGGTGCCCAGAGCAGGACAGCTGTAGCTTATCTGGGTGGAACACAACAAAACAGAACCTCTTCTTGCCAACAGAGATCTGCATGCGGGAGGCTCTACCCTGGACCCAGCAGCCAGCTTAGAGGAGCTTTCTGATATTTCTTTCTAGATATCTTATCCCTGAAGCATCACTTCCCCTATAGAGTCACGTGGACATGAACAGACCATCCTTTATGCCCACCTAATGGGGTGAGGGACATCAATCTGTGCATGAAGAGGGCAAAAATATTAAAAGCCATTTCTGGGAAAACACCTTGTGAGTTCTTGCTGTATTCACATGTCAAGATATCACTTGACAGTCTATGCTGCATTGAGTTGCAGCCACCACAATGGGAAGCAGAGGCTTACATAGTCAACAGCTTCCAGCAGCCATGAGTAGTAAATAAAGACTGAGGATGTTCAGAGACGGCAAACTATAGAGTGCTTCCCTGGATCTGGGCTGACAGTGTTCGTCTGTTCCAGTGTACTCAATTTTTTACACTTTGGAAATCGTGGTTTGGCTATGGCTAACAGTAGGTTGAACTTAGGGCTACATTAGGAGCCTCATGTGAGGTTAAATGCATTTGTTTCCAGTTTGTGAGTTTTAGAACTGTCAAGCAGAATGCAAGTTTCCCTGAACTTCAACAACGTGGATGTCTCTACCTGTTTTGCATTTTGAGTGATGGAAGATATGACTGCACTTATTATATAGCAGGCCTGAGTCATAGTCCATTTGCAGATTCCTTTGTTTTAATAATAAAAGTAATAAACATGGCAGCAACTACTTTGACAATCTAGATGTTGCCACTGTAGATAAAAATATGCTGCATTTCTGTGTTTGCAAAGTAATCAGTTATATATAATCATCATCTGGGGAAACTCATAGGACCAATTCTCAGGGGAAATGCCACCACACCCATCATAAACTTGTCTTGTGTTTATGCCACACAGTGCAAGAGTAAAGCCATGTATACTTATAAAGATAGGTGCCACCCTACAAAAGAGAAAGTGTGTACCTTACTTAGAAAGATCTAGGTCACACCATAGGAGTAAAGTTATAGAGCTGAGAGCCTGCAATCTTCTATCCAATTAAGGTACAACTCCAAGTATCTGAATGAAACATTTAAAAATTGACAAAAAGGAGCCATAATGTAAAATCTTAAAAAGAATAATAAAACCTAGAGAAAAGTGCTTAGATGTTACCCCTTATTTCTTGCAAAGTAAGCTCATATTTAAGCTCAGATGGACCAGGTTAACAATCAC
The DNA here is from genome assembly GCA_004027165.1 of Ctenomys sociabilis. Lineage (NCBI taxonomy): Eukaryota > Metazoa > Chordata > Mammalia > Rodentia > Ctenomyidae > Ctenomys > Ctenomys sociabilis. The sequence goes on from PVKA01003436.1 coordinate 98,031, forward strand.
TATTTTTAATGTTAAAATGCCCCGGGGAAGTTATAAACACACCAAATATGCTGCTAACCTTGCTTTATACTGTGTGCAGCTGTATGGCTTCGTACCAGGGACCAAGCTTCCTAGCTGGGCCAGCAAAGTGAAAGAGGCTTTATTTCCCCCAAAACCCTTTCAATAACAATGCTTTGCTTGTCACTACATTTCCATTTCATTTTTTTCTACTACTCACACAACTATTTGGTTTAGATTTTACTCATTTCCAATTACATTCTTTAGTTGTCAGTTTTGCTGAGAAATACACTATATGTTATTCAATGGGAATAAAATCTGGGAAGAGGGAGAGAAAAAGAGAAAGACACAGATATAGAGAGACAGACCAACAGACAGACAGTGAGATGCAATTCAAAAATTCTAATTCTTATTTTTAACAGTAGCATTTTGACTGACATTTCTGGGATCACTAATAATTAGTATTGGGGATCCAATAGGGAGGCACTTATGCTATTGAGCTATATGCCCTGTCCTTGGGATCACTAATATTAAGAATTAAGACTCATCATCTCATTCATCAGAACCCAATAAAGATGCCAAATCTTGTTTTTCTTGCTATCTAGGGAGGTTATCTAAGTTTTTAAAAAATAATTTTAAAATTATTAAAATTTGAAGAGGAAATGCCACCCACGTTTCAATGTTTCCTTTGCATGGTCTATGATGACATCAGAAGCACTGCGGTCTGGTTTATAGGCCCAGACCTGCAGGCTTGCGCTGAAGAGCTCTGAGCATGTCTGTACGTGGGCTGGCTCTCTGGAGGGATCACTGTCTAGAAAGATGGTCACAAGGTTTTTGCTGAGGGCCGGGGAGATGGCTCAGTGGAATAAGCGCTTCCCTAGCAAGAGCAAGGGGCTGAGTTCAATCCCAGGTTCTGCAAAAAAAAGAAAAGAGAAGAAAAGAAAATGCTTATATAAAGCTGGACTAGAAGCCTGTAACACAGATTAACCTACACATTGACCTGAAAACTGTCCTGATCTCCATGGACCTTCTAGACTTCAATCTATAGCGTGCAAGATACTGAGAAAATAACAGTTAAAAAAAAAAAAGTAAAACAGAAATTATATAAAATAGTGTTATTTTTTAAAGGTTAGCAAAAGAAAGAATCCAAAACTCATTTCAGACTTTATATTTTAAAAGGTTGGAAAATTATTTAAATTAAATATATAATAAAATGGTACAATGAACTTTTTTTTCAGCTTAAGTGAAGGTGGCCCATTCACCAGACTACTACTATTGAACAATTAAAAAAGGAATGAATTACTCAATTTGACACCATGATGAACCTCAAATGCACAAGCTAAGTGAAAGGAACCAGACTCAGAGGCTTCTTACTGTACAATTCCACTTGTATCACATTTTGTGGGAGAGAAAATGTTGCAGCTGGACAAAACAGGTCTGTGGTAGTGAAAGGTCCACAGGAGGGAACAAGGAAGCTGACTGGAAGAAGCAGGGCGGGCAGGGGGTTGGGCTGTTCTGGATCTTGATGCTGCTGGTGGCTATAGGATCACAGGAAATTTCAAAGCCACATAGAAGTGCACACTGAAAACATTGAATTTCGCTGCATGTGAGTTACACTTCTCTAAACCTGGCTTCAAAAGCAAGCTGGTTGATGGTTTTCACTGAAGTGTGTCGATACCAAAAACAGGGAAAGAAGAGTTGTCTCAGCTGTGAACAAGAGACCTGGTCTTCTGGTTTTGAATCCTAGGATCATGAGGGGAAAGTAAAACCCAAAGGTGCTTTTCAAAGGTTAGAGAAGTTACCCAACTTGCTGAGTCATGCTGCAACTTAGCTCTGCTGGGAAGGTGACAAAAGTGGAGCTCTCTGCTTTCAGGACTGCCACAGGACAGGGCAAGGTGCCTTTCCTTGTCCCCTGTGCCAGCTGCTGCCCAGTGAGCAGCTCATACATGCCTGTGCATTCTGGCTGCAAGCCCACTGTCAGGGCAATGGGCATCACACTTGTTGATTCAAAAATATGATTTGCAGAAACAAGGTGTTTTTTTTTTCTTTTTTCTCTGCCTTCCAGTTACTGTATTGTTACCCCAAATAAGATGTCTGTTTTTGAGCTGGATGACTGGGGAGAGTTTTGTGAATCTCCTGGAGGAGAAGAAATACACAGGAGGAAAAAGAATCCTTAGTGGGAGGTGTCGGGGGAGCCATACACATCTCTGAAGTGCAGGGCTCACTGCTCTGTGCTGCTTGACATTCAATCGAGAACATGCATGCCCTCACATTTATAGAAATAAATCTTTATATTACTATATATTTATGAATAAGTGTGTACATGTGGCACTGATGAAATATATTTAAACAAAGTAAAGCCAAAGTAAAAACATAATGGAAAAGGAGACTAAGAATCCAGGGTCTAGAGAACTAGCAGGGGCTAACCTGGCAGGATGCGAGTAGCATGGGGATACAAGCAGTTTCATCTGGCCACGCAGCCAGTGGGGCAAATGGCCTGAGTACCATATTTTGGAGCTAGGCAGGAGATCCTGTCCTGTGGGAATTCTAACCCCACAGGGCTGGGCTGCTAGCACTAGACAGGCTGATCAAATTCCTCTAATTTCAGAGCATGAAGCAAAAATGTCAGTGGCAAAAGGTCATCACTGCTTTCACCCCTGAAAAAAGTGGGGGAAAAGAACCCCAGGAGGTCTTGCACAGGTCATGGGGAAAAGGGCTAATTGGCTAGAAGAGGTCTGGCCTTACATCGAGCCCACCCCGATCTGCTGCTGCCCTTTCCTCTGCAGTAGAGAGGAGGTAACCAGATGTGTGTCAATCCCTGGACACAGGTGACCAAGGAGCTCGTAAACACTTTGTCCTTCCTGATGTGGTTTCTGGAAGAGCAGCCGAGATTGTGAAGATAAAATTCATACCATCAATTACACTGAGAATTATTTTTGCTTGACTCCAAACTGGAAAGTAGATATTACAAGTAAGTTTAGGACAACAGCATGATGCAATTACATAAACCTTAAAATAATAAAAGAACTTCTGAGAAAGCATTCACTTCAACCACTTTCCTGATCTTCTACATTTTAGTCATATTTTATTCCTTTGAGTATTTAGCTGGGAGTTCTAGAAAATGAACAGGAAGGGAGATGAGGAAAGAATAGATACTTCAACACTAGGACTTCTCATCACTTATGAACCAGACCAATAAGAATAATGTCTTATTTGATGACTTAATCTCATTTATTTATTTTAGAGACTATGAGTGATCTATCAATATTGAAATAAAAATAAAAATTATTTTTCTTAATCTTTTAAACTAAGATAATGGCTCTCCTCTTACATAAACACACCTTGAACAGGAGACAATAGAAAAAGATCAAAGATCCTGCTGGCATGTCTTGGGGCTCCCCATGTCCCCAGTGTCAGCCATACCCAAGCAGGACTGCACTGAGCACCAATGCTGTGCGCTGTTTGCAAAACTATTTGCGGAATATGCCAAAGGTTTCTCACAGTTCCTTGCCTTAGCTAAAATAAAACTCAAACCCACCTTAGATGGGCTCTGTGCCTGACAGACACGTCTCCACAGCTTGCCAGAGTATGTGCCGGCTCACCTCCACCCATCTTTCCCGGCTGCTCATGTTGCTCCCCTGGACCCACAACATGTCAAGTCGGCAGCCCAGTCCTGAGGCTGGCATCATATACTGCTGCCCCGGCTAAGAACAGTGGGCATATAGTTAGTCTCAGTGATGTTGGAGAGAATGAAACAATGGCCACATCACGAAACACCCTGCGAGCAGTTATAAATGTTATGGACACCACAGTTACAATGCTCTGACGAGTCTACGCAACATTCTCTTACAAATGAAACGACCACATCAGCTTCCACAAAACACTGAGGAAACACCTCTAAAACTTGAAGTTACACAGAAAAGCCAAACCGATTATACTATTTTTTCTTTCTTTTTTTTTTTTTTTTTTTGCAGAACCAGGGATTGAACTCAGATCTTTGCGCTTGCTAGGGAAGCACTTATTCTACTGAGCCATCTCCCTGGCCCCTGATTATACTATTTTTTAACAAGTAAGAAATAATGCTTATTTTTCACATAATAGGGAAAAACTCTTCAGGAAATCTGGTTTTAAACTATATTCAAAACTTCCTCAGTGATTACCTGTGTGACTGTAGGCAGGTACGGGGATCTCAAGGAACTGATATCAATTCCCTCTTAAGACACCTTGAAATCATACATAATCTTTAGTTTCTTCTAACATGCTGAGAAAAAGTCACCATAGAAAAATATTCTAGCAAGTAAAAAAGAAAATACATCCGAGTTTCATCTTAGAGTTTCATGTCCAGCTAGAGTCTACTTGCATGAAGGGACAGTGGGTGAAAAGAGCACCTCAGACGGTTGGCTTAAAGCTAGGGTATCACCCAGTGCAGAGCGCTTCCCTCTGCAGTGCCTGCAGACACAGAAAAACGTCTGTGTTTGTGTTTGTACAAAGACCTTATTCTATATCTGTGCATTTTAGAAAATCACAGATTGCTAAACTTCAAAGATAACAGGTTTATCTCAAAATTTAAAGAAGTTTGATAACCTATTTTCTGGTGTGTAATTTAAAAATGCATTAATCAACTTTGAACAAATTAGCAAAAAACCTTGAGAGAAAAACAAGTGGCCACTTAAGGTGGAATTAAATTAGAAAGAGAGGTAGGTTAAAATATTTCACTTAAATTTTAAGCTACATTTTATAAAAATAAGAAATTCACTTTGTATTTTGTTATCAGTTTAAAAAATTATACCAAAGAGATAAAACTTAACGGTCAACAATGATTTCTACAGGCTTTTTTCATTATTCTTTGGTAGACTACATATGAAAGCTACTTGGATTAATCTTTTCAAAGCACAGATTTGGGAAAGAATTATTAACTTTCAATTTAGAGAAAAGATAGAGTATTTTGATACTGCATATTTTGACATAATATAGTTCCTAACAGCACTTTTCAAAACAGAATGGTAAATTTAAAATAAACAATGGTGACAAAGGGAAAATGAATTAACGAAATAGCACTCAAATCCTAAACCCAAAGATTAAAATTAATATTTATTTTTCAGTAATAAGCACGTTAGGTGGACACCTGAGTTAGCAGGTAACTAAAGCTAAGTGGCATGAACTCTCCTTCCCAAGCAGTGAGCGCCAGCGCACGTCAGGAGGACACTGCTTCCCCACTATGGCCTTCATTCAGTTGGTAGGTTTGACTAAGTGTGGCAAAGGCAGATTTGCGGGTGATGAACTCAGGATAAAATGGGAAAAATGTGAACCCTGACCTTTTTAACACCACTTAAAAATCAGAACCAGATCCATCAGCGCACCCCCAGACTGCCTGTAGCCTAACAAATTGGAAACCTGAGCTCTGGAATCCCAGAGAGGCAGCTGTCTACAGGCTGCTGCTGGGGCTGCTGGGGCTGCTGCTGCAGGCCACTGTGCTGCTGGAGCACAAGAGCACACTGGGCAGACCGAGGACAGCACCCTCAGGAGCAGCTGGAGCCCACAGCAACGCTGGCTGCAAGCACAGCTTCAATTCACTTGTTTTCTTTGACTTGTTTTCCTATTTCATTTAGGAAATGTTAACACAGAAGCTAAAACTGTGACTGAACAAGAATCAACCTGTCTCTTTCTTCAGCACTGTCCAGTTAAACTGACCACAATAGCTCATCTTAAGTACTTGTCTCTTGCCACAGAAATAAACTGCACCTGTACAGGAAGTGCTTCCCGGAAGACTTTCTTGGGAGCCCTTTCTTTGCCAGTATGGCCTTGATTAGAGAATCATTTGTTTTGCATCTGCTTTTCAACTGTGCCAACCAGGTGAATTAGTAAGAGCAGAGTAAGCACAAGGAAGATGAGAAGCACTGAGCATGATGTCCAGTGCAGCTGAGTTTCTGGGTTTGTTACGAGGAAAAGAGCTTCCTGAAAATATCTGCTGTCCTCTGTTTTTTTATTTGAAAAACTGGAGTGAAATTTTACAATAAATTAAGCCAGAGTGATAAAAGCCATGGGGAAAGAGGAGGAACCAAAATAACAAAAGAAGTATCAAAGTCTTCATTTGATTAACTTTAATCTAATTATAAAAAGTCATTGCTCAGCTTTTGACCAAACAAAGGAACCTCAGAAGATTTAAAGAAAAAAAAAAAAGAGAAGGAAGGATAGGGGAGGAGAGAGGAGGGAGGGGGAAAATAGGGAGGGAGGGGGAGAGACGGTAAGGGGAAGGGAGGAGGAACGTTATTTTTCTAGCAAAAATAATGCTGAGTTAAGGTACTTGGACGTCAGTGGCTTTGAACCTGGGCTCCACCAGCCTTTCTACTAGTAGGGCAGTCTGCAGAGGTCTGGGCTCTTGCTAACAGAGCCCTTATTGTTTTCAAAGGCAGCTAGAAAAATGCTGCTTTATATCTCTTCACACCACAGGCTCTGAGCACAGCCCCAAGAAAAGGCAATGAAGAGTGTGCAATCCACAGGAAGAAAAAATGCAAGGGTATATACACAACCTTAGCCCCTTCTGCCCAGCAAGACAGAAAACCCATTTTTTTTGTGCTATACACTACCCCAAATGCAATTCCTCGCTGGCAAACTGTGGTATAGGATGTTATGGTAGTGCATAATTTATAACTGGAAATGTCTGATTCATGTGGGATTTGGGGTATTTCTCCACCCTCTCCTCACCGCCTCTGGTTTCCACCTCCAGCATGGGGAGGTGGGAGCTGTCAGGCTGTGGGCCGACCTCATCAGGCAGTGAGGAGATAAACACTGCATTTCTGAGAGTGCAGTTATTCCACACCTGTTTAAAATGTTTATACAGTAATTAAAGATTAATGCTTATTCCAGACCAGATAAATATTAGACAGTGCCTGTGTGTATATACATATATGAATCTGCAATGCTGTACAGAACAAAGATTGTATTGTAGCAAACTTCCTCGGTGAAGGATATATGCTTTTAAAAGGCCCAATATTCACAGAGTTTATGTTACAGAGGGGAAAAAAGGCTTAAAAATGTTAAGTGGTCAAAGCTACTGAGCACCATGCAGAAAGCAGGTGGGCTGCTAGTCCCTTGGGTTTCTGCATGTGAGGGCGGGTGCCTATAGACTCAGGACGAGCAGCCGTGCAGAGGGTCACTGAAGGCCGACAGTTAAACCCGCTGACACCAAGAGACACTTGAGCTTTAAAAAAATTAGTAGTTATATAGGTTTTATTTTACGGTTTGAAAAGGTGATCCAGTGAATTCTAAGAGCCTGGGCAGTGCTGTGAGGTGGGGTGTAGACCTGCGGGGTACACTTATGATGCTATGGGCTCCCAGAATCCCCTTGACTTGCTCTTGTCCTCTTTGGGAATCACCCAAAATACACCACGCATGCTGAATGGATAGTTTATAAGGGATTGATATGCTTTTTTTTTTCTTTTATCTAGTACTTCAGATTGAACCAAGGGCCTACACTGAACCATGTTCTCTACCCGTTTTTTTATTTTGAAACAAGTCTCTTTAAATGGCTGAATTATCCAGACTGGGCTCAAATTTGCAATTGTCCTGTGTCAGCCTCCAAGAGTTCTGGGATTACAGATGTGTGCCACCATGCCAGGTTTGTTTTCTTTTTAATCACAGCAGTCAATGTTAAAATAATTAGCACTGTCTTTTTGTTTATGCAAAATAAAAAATGCCTGATAGTATACATGCATATATATAGTTACATTTCCCAACTTACTGACAATAATTCAGTGATTCTTTGTGTTCTCTTCTGGTATTAATTCTAGTGAATGCCTTAATAAAATCAAAAATCACTTTGAATTTGAAATAGAAATAAATTGTGACAGTGTTTAAAATTTTAAATCTTCAAAGGTTGACATTTTCTTAAGAGCATGCTAACTGGGTCAAAGAAGAATTACCTTAAAAAGTAGTTAAACAAGTCTGACAAAATAATTTTCAGACACCTTCTAGAAATAAAAAGTTTTGTCCCCCAAAATATTAACCAAAACATATTTTATTTATACCTTACAGGGTACTATGAGTTTAAAATGTGCCAATACTATTACATCTGACAAGATTGGGCATGGAGGCACAGGCCTGTAATCCCAGTGCTGGGGAGGCTGAAAACAGGAGGATCACTCTGAGTCCCAGCTGTGCAGTGAGATCCTATACCAAATACACTAAAAACAAGATTATATCTGACAAATTTGATAGAACCACAATACAGACAGAAATAACTTTGAAAATTTATACAGTCCATTCATCCGGACTTTACCATAGAGTGGACAAAGGCCCCAGGGTACTTTACATCATAATACCTCTCAACCCACTGATGTCAAAAGCTGGAATGAAGAAATCCCAGTAAGCATTGCCCAAGCTGGTCCACCAAGAATGAGTGGGCACATACCTCAGAGAATAAGGAATGAAGGGAAATTTTCCCTGTATTGCCTGAGTAATTTTGAATTGTTAGTAAGCATGGCCACAAGAAGTCAATAAATCAAATACCTATGAAAGAAAATCAGGATAAAAGTTAAAATTGGGAGAAAAATAGAAGGCTCAGATGCAGAATAAAAAAGAGAAGACAGAGCTCCGAGGGGTATGAGACACACACCATGCTGCTACATCAGGGGCCCCTCAAGTCTGCAGAAGAGTAGTTCCCACCAACAACTACCACAGGCAAGGAAAGCCCTAAATGCTACCCTCCCCCTCAGTGGTCACTCTGCCACCAGGGGACACAGGCCACCAAATTCAGCCCCTGCTCTGAAGAGCTCTTCACGTGACAGCCACCTTTTTGAGGTAGCATTTCTATATACCATACTTGATTTGCTAATTTTTAAGATTCTTTAAGAATTTTACAGATGAGGGCTGGGGATGCAGCTTAGTGGTAGAATTTGTCTTGCATACACAGAGCCCTGGGTTTTATGCCTAGTCTCACACACACACACACACACACACACACACACACACACACACACACACACAAATTCTACAGATGAGAGTTTTCCTCAGCAATCAATGGAGATTCATCCCCAAGTCTCTGAATTCAAGATTAGGGTTCTTTCTAGTATATTGTGCTATAATGATTACAGATCAGTGGCTCCACAGCATGCAAAATCTATTATGCAGGGTTCTGAATTCAGAAGCTCAACAGTCAGGTAGTCTTGCAATTCACAAATCTTATAAAAATTTTGTATATTACTTGAAATTAGGAATATATTTTCTATCCATATTTTGCATGTGAAGTGTTCACTTCTATTTAATTATAATTATTCCCATTTTCCTTCTAGAAATGATTCCAAACATTTTAAAATGTATTTCATTTTGTGCTTACAAGTGAAATACTAAAATGTAAAATAAGCAGTAAGACACAGGTCTGCAGCCATACTGAGGGTGAAGTTCATGCACAGGGCTCGGGCATCGGCTGAAGCTGGGAGTACCAGGCTTCACTCAGTCCCTTGGCAAGCTTAAAGTAAGGGTCCAGCCCTGCCAGCTGTGCATTTCAAGTTCTCGGACCACAGAACAACCTGGGTTCTTCAAGAACACTTTCTCTGGTACGAGGTACTTGAATTCTCACTTACAGCACTGACTAACATGTTGGGAAAACTCCCAAAGGTGAGCTCTGGATCAGAACGGCCCATTGTTACTTTTTTTTCTTTTTTCTTTTTAAGCAACAGCCCTAAACAAGAGGGGAGGCAAGCCTACAGAGTAGGGCAGGCTCTTTTGAGAGGTGGGTGACATAGGATCTCTTGGGATCCCACTTGGGCACAATTAGGGCTCAGGAGGCTGATAAGTATCCGGGGCCACCTCCCAGCAGTAGCGACTTTATACCTACTCTTGGCACAAGGTGAGTTATAAAAACAGTTTGCAATGTATTAATTCATCGACTCTGTATGGTTAAGGTGTCTTGAATCTGTCTGATTGACATTTGTATTTTAATAAAATAAAAATAAATGGAAAAAAAAAGGAGAGGAAAGTAGGCACTAGGAGGAGATATTCAGAAAACAGCCTTGAATGTAAATTTTTTAAAAAGGAAAAAAACGGCAAAGATCTGCAGAGAAACAAACAATTTACTATTAGAGGCCATAAGGCAGGAAAAGCACCACGCACTGAGCACCCATCCTCAGCCTCCAGAGGACCTGAAGAGGACAGGAGGGTCTTTCCTGCACTTCCCTGCTCCTTCCCTGGCTGCGCAGCTGTGGGCTGGGACAGACACAGGGAGCCAGAGCCGGCTGGGCACAGGCCCTTCCTCCAAGCAGTGCATTGGGCTATTGCTGTCTGACTGGTGTGCAGGTCTCAACTGATGCATGCTTTCTGGGAGAAGGAGAAGGAGCTATGGCCAAAGCTGTGTCTGGCACCTGAGCTGGGATGTGCTGGCTCCTGCTTTTGTTCAGTGGCTGCTTTACTGCAGCTTTTTGTCCCAGAATAAGCAGTGAAATCCTTACAGGTTTCTCTCCAGACCTCCTATGCCTCCTCTGGCACCTCAGGTACTATGTGATTAGGAGGTGAGCTCTGCAGTCACTGGACACCCATGGACAAGCAGTGGAGCCCACCTTCCTCTAGTTCCTCCCTAAGGAGGGTTGGGAGGGTACTTTATTCCACTCCTTTTCCAGAACCAATGATGCACTTACCCACAGAGCAGAACATACACCAAGTCAACTGCAGACCCATCTCAGCTCCCCTCCCCTCATGCACACACAAACAGGTGCCAAGCAATCCAAGCTGAATCTCCACCAAGAATTCTGGGCTACAGGAGGCGTCAGGCTGGCTATGTCAGTACCTCTCAGCATATTTTGTCTTTCAAGGGAAGGAAGGAGTTCAGTGCTAGTTAGCTTGAGATGCATATCTTTAAGTATACTCTTCCTTACACAAACTTCTTTAAATAGAATGATTATTTCTGTTACACCCAAGACACACCTATTAAAGAAGTCATTCAGGAATAGTATTTAAAACAAATGCAAAACACATACTATTAGGAAAATTAAGCCAAAATAAGAGTAGCTTTATTTTCTTTATATCACTTCTCAGAGAAGGCAGGAATGGTGCCTTCATTTATACAAGTAAAAGTAAACAGAAACAGGGCCCAGAGAAGGAACACAGTCAACTATCACCATGCTGGCTTCACCTATGTGTCTCTTGCAGACTTTCCTTCTTTGCATATGAAACAATCCAGGGCTTGGGTGGCAGCCCTATAATTAGAGTAAATGCCTGCCTTTCAGAAAGGCACACACCACCCACATCCCCACTCCTGGGGCTCCTAGAATCATTATCTAATTGCCAGGCACATCTAAAAGAGTTAACAAGTTCCCTGTGTTAAAAGAGGGCTGAGCAGGGGGTGGGGGAGGGCCAGCTCGAGGGCCCTCCAGCTGGGACCCATTCCTGACTTCTCAGCCTCACTGTTTGAGACATTCTGGCATTTTTATTGCCTGTTGTCTCAGCGATAATGTGCAAGCATAGAGATATAGTAAAACACTAAATAAATTTATTCAAAGAGAAAAAGAATAGCTCATTAGAGAAAATAGCAGAGGAACAATAATTTTAAAGTGACTTGTGCAGAGCAAGCAATATTTAATTTTTTTAAATCCCATTAAAAAGTATCAGTTGAAGCCGCTATTATCTCATTTGCTTACTTTGGGGAGTGTGCATCTAAAGGACCTTCCAGAAATGAAAACTGGAAGAAACCTGTGGTAAACTGGATTTTTCAAGCACTTCTTTGCTATGGAAATTCTTTCTTCATGTACCTGTAAATGGATCCATGTAACAAATTTTATAAAAGAAAAGCATAGTTATTCTGCTTTAGACACACTTCCTCCATGGTACACACAACAAAATTGCTGTTCCAAACTGCTGCTGCTAATAATGAGATAGGATTAACAATATGGCAGGCTCCTTCCCTTCCCTTTCTT
>PVKA01003437.1:0-109901 GCA_004027165.1 Ctenomys sociabilis
AAAATGAAAGGTGGGAAAAGGTAGTGTCCATGTAGCAAATAGAAATATAAGAACTTTAGTTCCATTTTTTGTACTGAACCATCTGGGTGATTGACATGAGTATATAAAATTAAAAATGAACCGGGCATGGTGGCGCATGCCTGTAATCCCAGCACTCGGGAGGCTGAGGCAGGAGGATTGTTGTGAGTTCGAGACCAGCTTGAGCTACAAAGTGAGCTTAAGGCCAGCCTGAACTGCATAGTGAGACCCTGTCTCAAAAAAGACAAAAAAAATAAAAATAAAATAAAATTAAAAATGAATGACCAAATATTTTGGAAAACAGGGAGTATTTGAATAATACAAATGAAGATGGTGGCCTTGATAAGCCTCAGTGTGACCCAAAGATGCAGGAAGGTGTTTTGAAAAAATAAAAAACAAAACCTTTTTTACCTCTGGAATTATGACTAGACCAAATATTAAGCCAAAAAGGACCAGGTTAACTCCATACATCCATCGGAGAAAGATGAAATATGATGCCACAGAGGAACCAAAGTGACCTGCAGAGAGAGGAGGGTGGGTTCACTGGTGCAGACGGAGGAGCTGACACATCTGAGGGCTATGCTTCTGAGCGACTCCATTTTCATGACAGTCTGAAGAACCAACGTCCTGATCTCCATTTTCTTTTTTCACTTAATAACCCTAATCTCTGTGGGATTAACCAATGTGCTAAAATCACCACCACCAGAAGGTGAAGAAGCCAAATTTAAGTCTTGATCCTATTAATCCCAACTCCCTCTCCCTCTTTCCTGCTTTCCTCCTTTCCTCTCCTCCTTCGCACTCCCCTTGTTTCTTCACCTCCTCATTCTTCTTCTTTCTAACACAACAGAATCTATAAAGTAATCTAGTCTTAAGGTCAAGAACACAATCTAAGCCCTTAGAAGACTCTTTAGGAAACCAGCTGAAAAAACAGTGGCACCAAAATACTTACTTTCAATGTCCTTGATCTTCATTTCCCAGGGAATACACTGAGTTTTAAAATTAGCAAAATCTCTCTTAAACTTGACCCATTTCTGAAAGGAAACAGACAAGTCCTCAGTTATTAACATGTCGACCTGGAGCACAAAGTGGCCTGTGGCAGGGGGTCGCTGTTGCCACGTCAACCTGAGGCTGACTCAGGTTGGGCGAGGCCGCTGTCCCAGAGGCCCTATGTGCTGAGATCCTGAGCCCAGCTGCCGGGCAGATGGCCCACCTGTCTTTCCCAAAGTTACTTGTGGGGCTCGACTGAAGCAGGGCAGCTGCAACACCCCGTATTGCTATCATGCTGATAAGGTCTCAGATTTGGAAATTTATTCATGAATTTAGAAATTCTGCTTGTAATTTCTCATTTAGGGGATTGAATTGGATTAAGAACCTCTCATATTACTTTTTATCTTAACCCAGATTTCAAGGGAAAAAGATATCTCACAGTTCTCATATTCACATTTGACAGATGGCCAAGCACCTCACCCTAATAGGAACTGATACTAATCTGTGAGGTTGATAGAACTGCTATGGGGTCCTCAACTCCTAGCTGCCCAATCTCCTGGGAAAACAACCACCTTACTTTTCTGCAAGAGTAAGAAAGACATTGTTTCGCCACTAAAGGTGCTCTGGTTTGGCCCTGGACTGATCCCCAAAGGCCCATATACTATAGGCTTATTCCCCAGAGTGCCACTCTGGGAGATGGCACGTCTCAGTTGCTCTTCTCTCATGGCTGGGGCAAAATACCCAACACCCAAAATAAAGGAAGGAAAGATTTATTTAGCTCACATTTAGTGGAGGGTTCAGTCCATACTCAACTGTTCCAAGGCAGAGTGGCCCATGGTGGCACAGAGCAGCTGTTCATGGTGGTAGCAAAGAGCAAGAACAAAGGGAGAAGCAGCAGCCGGGGCAGCTGGCCAGCTTCTCTCCCCTCCTCACATTGTAATGCAAATTACCCGCCCCAGGGTCAGAGTGCTCAGGGGTCCAGGCACTGGACCCCTGCAGCCAAGAGAGAGGGGAGCCCGGCTACTGCTCCTGCTGGCAGCAGACCTTGACATCATCCACTTGGCAGTAGTTTTAGGTGCTTGCAGAATGCAGGAGTTCTGAGGTTAAGAAGACCTCCACCTAGATTTCAGAAGGCCTGGGAGGTCAGGCAGTGTGCCCCTAGGAGGGCGGTGAGTAAAGGTATGAGAAGCCTATTCAGTGGAAATCCCAGGTGCTTGGAAAAGTCAGGAACATGGATCGTCTAAGAAAAGCTGCAAGAAGGGAGCAAAGCAGGCCTGAGAGAGAAGCCATGGAAGCTGCAACCGGCAGCATGAGGTGGAGCCACATGGAGCTCACAATTTGCCCCAGATTTTTTCAGACTTTCCACATGGAACTACAGGATTTAATGTTCACCCTTCTGGATTTTGTACTCACTTAGGTCCCAATCCTGTTGTTTGTACCTTTTGGTAACGGTAATGTTTACCTTGTGACATTGAGTGTTGGAAGTGTTTAACTTTTCATTTGTGCAGGGCTCACAGCTAAGAGTTTGCCTCATTCTCTCTCTCTCATATTTGGTACAGGGTCTGCAGGGTCTACAGGGTCTCACAACACAGAACAGACTCATAACAGACTCATAGTGATCCTCCTGTCTGCAGCCTCCTAAGTGCTGGAATTATAGGGGCGTACCCAACACCCTGTCACCATCACTGTTTCAGTGTGCCCTGGGATGGGGCCGGCGCAGCACACTAGGAGTCAAACTCCAGCTACTGCATTCTGCCTAAGCAGGTGCTGAACGATCTGGCCAGCCTGTTTGTGTTTATTTCATTATTTATTTTTGTGTGTGTGCAGGGTCTCACTCTGCAGCTCAGACTCGTAGTGATCCTTCTGATTCCTGCCTCTCTAGTACTGGGACTACAGGTGTGCCTACCATGCCTGGACTCCTTGCTGGCTCAGTGCACCCAGAACTGAAACTGTTATGACTTTGGCAACTCTTAGAGATGAACTCAAATGCCTCTGCATAAAGGGGTGTGCGTGAGCCTTTGGAAGCCCAGGGGTGGAACGTTATGGTTTATGTCTAGTTGTCTCCCAAAGCCTCATGCAGTCACGGGGCAGCGTCTAGAGTTTGTGATTGATTCTTGATCCAGTGCTGGGATTATGCATGCGAGTGCCCCGGGGCGGACACTCCGCATTACAGTGTAAGCAGGGGAGAGACTCAATGTCTGGCTTCTTCCCTTTTTGCTGCCACCGTGAAAGGCTGTTCTCTGCCATGTGCCACCCTGCTTGGAGTCAGCTGAGTATGGACTGAAACCTCCACAAAATGTGAGCTAAATAAGACTTCCTTTCTAATTTTGGGTGTTGGGTATTTTGTCCCAGCAATGAGAGAAGAGTAACCGAGACAGCAGAATCTTTAAGAAGCAGGGCTCAGTGGGAGCGCTTCCCGTCACTGAGGTGCCTGCGTTAGCCCCTCCCTTTCGCCTCTCCTTTTGTGCCTCAGCCATGAGTCCAGCGCTTCTTCTCTACCATGGGCTCCCGCCATGCTGTGCTGCCCTCCGCAGGCCCAGGTCAAAGAGGCTGGCCATTCGCAGACTGCAGCCTCCACAACTGTTTTTCTTAATAAGCTGACAAGTACTCGTTGTACTGATGGAAGAATGGCTAACGCTCGTGGGTTGGCCTCCAACTCCTCATGTGGAGTTTGCATCAGCCAGAGACCAAGCTAGCTGTTTTGTCAATTCTCCAACGTTTGCTCTCCACTCATCCAACTGGAAATAAATTCATTTAAAGTTTCTAAAGAGACTCATGGAAAATAGTAGGCAAAGAGGTAATAGACAGTAAATTCTAAGATGAGTTTCTATTTTTACTTTTTTTGGGGGGGGTGCAGGGAATTGAACTTAGGACCTTGTGCTTGCCAGACAGACACTGTACCACTGAGCCATATCCCAAGCTCCAGTTTCTATTTTTAAAAGGTCTACTAAAAATTATTCATGAAGAAAATGAGATTTTCCATTTTAGAGTCACTAAAGGATGAAAGGTTTGTGTGAAGGAATGAGACAGGCTTCCAAATCTGAGTTTCTAGGCATGGTTTTGCAAATGCTGAATGAATGATTCCTACGAAAGAAGAGACCCATTTGTCAGAAGACATGGATGGTCACAGACAGGGCCCGTGTGCAGAAGTCTAGATAGTAACCAGGGCAAAGACTTGAAAGGGTGTGCAGAAAGGCAGCTGTGCCATCCCGGGACTTCACCCTCTTGTCTAGTCCTGTTTCTGTGTTCAAAACTAGCCTTCACTTCACTTGGCTTCCCCTGGGCCTGCTTAGGAAAACAGCACTCACCAATCAGCTGGGCCATGTGCGTCTTGGTTTTTGTGGTAGTGACTTTCATTGTAAATAGCTTGGAGCTTGGATGAAGGTACAGTTATCCATGAAACTAGCTCAATCGACTCAAAAATAAAAGGCACTGCTAATGTGGGCTTCACATTTTCTAGCTCTTGCACCAGTAATTTCTCCTTATAAATTAATTATCTAGTGGCTGGTTTTAGGCATCTGTTCCATAAGCTTTATTAATGTGACTCCTCCCCTGAGAGATGGATCTCCTATCAGGGTGCTGATAAAATCAGTATAAAATATAGGCTTGCAAAGCTGAGGACCAGGAGGAGCAGTGAACATGGCCAAGTGGGGTCTCTGGGGGCAGAGCCTTGGAACCCCGGCCCTCAAGGGTGTGAGCCTCCTGGGCTGAGAAAGAGAGCCCAGGGCAGGGGGGGAGAAGGGCCTGTTAGAGCTCTTATCCTCCGTAGGCTTGGAGAGCCAGCACTTTGGTAGAGTTCCTTCCTCTGGGCTACATGAGATGGGAACTGCTGGCCTGTGGCTAGGTCTTGTTTTCTTGCTCTACAGATACATAGAAGAAAAAGGTTTCCAACAGTGGTCAAACAGGACCCTGGCAGGATAGAGTCCTGCCTGTGCCAAAGTCTGAGCCTGGGTGGCTAAAGTGAAAACAATTGCGCAGACCTAGGAAATAGTATTGTGACGCAAAGAGGTTTGCGGAAAATGCTTCTCATGTAGGACATATAAAATCTAGGAGGCTGTCCAGTGTTCTCAGCAGGATGTGAGGAACCTGCCTTCTGAGGCAAAGGATGAGCATTTGCAATTGTAAACATGATACAGGTGAGCTGGGCGTGGTGGTGCAGGCCTGTGATCCCAGCACTCGGGAGGCTGAGGCAGGAGGATTGTTGTGAGTTCGAAACCAGCCTGAGCTACAAAGTGAGCTTAAGGCCAGCCTGAACTGCATAGTGAGACCCTGTCTCAAAAAGACAGGAAAAAAAAAAAAAAAAAAAAAAAAAAGAAAGAAAAGAAAAGAAACTTAAAATATGCATGCTTAGAAACTAACAGCAGTAGTTTTAGAATTCTGTTCTGCTGAAATCCAAAGGCATAGATCTAAGATAAGGACAGAAAGGCATTTGTTGCAGAAAAAGCACCAAAGACCACATTCCTCAGGTGGTGAACCAAATCCGAGTGTGCCGTTGTGAAGTGGTACTTTTTAGACAAAATTAATAAAACGACCCATAGGTCATCCTTAGGCATTTACAACTGAAAAAGGAGAACATAATTTTAAAAATAGAAAGATTCAAGGGGCCGGCGATATAGCTCAGGGGACTAAGCGCTTGCTTAGGTAAGCGCAGGGACCAGAGTTCGATCCCTGGTTCCCCATGCCTCGCCGGCCCCACGTGCGGTGCGTCGGCCCCGCCTCTGCAACCTGGGCGTGGTGACGTGCGCCTGTAATCCCAGCAAGCGGGGAGGCAAAAAGCAGAAAGATCACTGTGATTGTGGGCTGCATGCATAGTGAGACCCTGCACAAAAAAAAAAAAGATTCAAATAAAACAGATATACAGACTGATTATAACATTACTGAGCTTCCATATGCCACCATCTATAAATGCAAGGAAGTTTTTAATGAAATAATCAAGTTTGAAGAACATGAATTATCAAGATGCCTCCTCCAAAAGCTGAAGCTTGAATATGCCAACAAAGAGGGGTTGCATGAAAACATTATTAAGGTATTCTCTAGGGACAGGCCTTGCGAAAAATGAATATTCAAGCTTCATAAACTAATATACAGCATAAAGTACCAATAATGCTATCTACTTAATATCATAGGTCAAAAACACCCCTAGTAGTGAAAAATCTGCCAAGATGGCACGCATGGACCCACGTGCACACATGTGCATACAAGTTCAGATGAATCTTGTAAAGACCATACATAAAATAGTGTAACACCAAACATGTCTATGGAGTTAAAAAAAATATGCCGCAGCCAGGCATGGTGTGTTATGGTTTGTATGTATTTGCTCCCCAAAGCCTCAGGCAGCCTTTGAGGCACAGTTCTGCATTTTGCAATTAATTCATGGTCCAAGGCTGGGCTTATGGGTCTAAGCCCGCTGCGGTTATGGGTGTGAGTGCCCCCCCAGCCTGGGGGATGGCCTGAGCGTAGCCTCAGGGGGACAGGGAGACAACTCGCTCTCTGTGGCCCTTGTTGCTGTTACTCCTCCCTTTTGCTCTTGCTGTTTTGCTGCCTGAACTGCTGCTCTCTGCCCTGTGCCAGTCGGCTTGGGAGCCAGCTGAGTATCACTGAAACCTCCATTAACTGTGAACTAAATAAACCTTTTCTTGCTTCATTTTGCGCTTCGGGTATTTGTCCCCGCAATGAGAGCAGAGTGAATGAGACATGGTGCTTCATACCTGTCACCGCAGTACTTGGGAGGCAGAGGCAGGAGGAGCAACACGAGCTCAAGGCCAGCCTGCACTCTTTAGTGAGATCCTGTGTCAGAATCTAAACTTAGAAAATTGTGCAACCAAAGAGATTATCCCCCCAAAAAAAGAAATTTGTCAGCCAAAAGGGTTTAATAGAATCTAAGGCCTATTCGCAGTAATGTGAAGCTGTTACTAGCTGAAACTAAAGGCTGTTTCTTGTTATGAGAGAGTCAGGGCAGTCTACTCAAGGCTGGCAGCTCTTATAAACTTCATATGAAATACAAAAGTCATCATTAAAATGATAAAAAGACAAAGCAACCCATGATCAATATAATAAGAGTATAAACTGGTGGGCTTTAGAGCGCTTGCCCAGCGTGTGTGAGCATAGGGTGTGGTCTTCAGTGTGTGTAGGGAGAGAGGGGGAGAGAGAAAGAGAGAGAGACGAGGAGAGAGGGAGAGAGGAGGGAAGATGGGGAGAGAGGGGGAGAGATGAGGAGTGAGGGGAAGGGATGGGGGAGAAAAGGAGAGAGAAGAGGAGGGAGGTGGAGAGAAGAAGAGAGAGGAGAGAGGAGGAGAGAAAAGAGAGGAGGAGAAGGGGGAGAGGGGGAGAGAGAGAGAGAGAGAGAGAGAGAGAGAGAGACCCATGATCAACTAGTTATTAAATTAATGAAAAATAATGATTCCATTCATAAAAGTAATTAGATTATAAGCTATGCAGAAGATTAAAACAAAATATTTAAGTAAAGAAAAATGACAAACTTTGTGGAAAGATGTAAAATAAACATGTGATATTTTAGGTGCCAAATTAAATGCTACATAAATAAGAAGCTTGACCAAATTAAATCAAGGGTTAAAAAAATTCCACACCATTATGTAGAATAAGAAAGTTTATCTCAGAGCTGGGGTATGGCTCAGTGGTAGAGCTTGCTTATTATTCATGAGGTCCCAGAATTCAATCACTAGCACTGTAAAAAAATAAATAAATATTTAAAAATTGATTTCATAGAAGTCAAGCGTAGAATGTGGCTACCAGAGGCTATAAATGAATAAATGAGAAAGAAGTTAAGCAAATCATTAACTCATGGTTCAGAACAGAAGCCCTAAGGCAGACTATATTAAGTGAATGGCGATGTTAGTTTTTCAGATCAGTGGGTGCTCTGGTACCACTTCAGGATCCCAAAGGAAGGCCGCTTTAATAAGTCCCACAGTAAATATCCCATCATAGGAAATTACCCTTGCCTGAATCAGAAGCTCGGGTTAAGACATAACCAGGCAGAGACGCCTGTCCTCTTGGGGGACACCACGGCTCATCACCCATGTACCCCAATTGTACTGTATCCCTTTTAGGTCTCCACCAAATCAGTGCATCCTGGGGTTTGGAAGATAAAATCTCTAGTAGCATCATTAATTGTGTGAGTTTATTTACTGGAGAGGAAACAAATCTCACAAATACTGAAGCTCCCACAGATAGGCATAGAATAAATATAGCACTGGCAGGGCACCTCTGACCTTCCTGGAAGACCTGGAATAGTGCATTTGATCTCACCTGCAGGGTCTAGGGGAAGCTGACACAAATGATGGGGAGGGGCAGCTACCTACAGGGGTCCCCACATTCCTAGCCTGAGCGGGCCTGCCAGCAGGTGTGTCCTCTCCGCACCACGCACCTTCGCCACCAGCATCCTGTAGGCATAGAGTCGCTGGCCTTTGCCCTTTCCTAGGGCCCCTTCATACTTCTCCACGAAGGCTTGGGCCTCCCTGGTCAGAGGGAAAATACAGGATTAACAACTAATCAACGGAAATCTAAACCAGGAGAGGGTGTAGATGGCTGAGGGTCTTTGGTGATTTTTTTTTAGGAACTGGGGATTGAACTCAGGCCTTTGCACTTGTCAGGGAAATGCTTATTCTACTGAGCCATCTCCACAGCCCCATCTTTGTTGATCTTATACCCTCAATAAGTGGAATATAGATTCCACCAAGGCAGGGCATTTGGTTTGTTCTGTGTGCCAAGAATAATGGCTAGCATAAGGGGGGTCCTTGTGGGAGGCAGAATTGTGCCACTGCCCCCAGAGGCTTTCTCCCCTTGGGTGTTAGACCTGTGGGTAAGCTGCAGCGTGGCAGAAGGAACTCTGTAGATGTAATTAAGATTGCTAACTTTAAATAGGAGAATAGTTTGATTATCTGGATGAGTCCAATGTCATCGCATGAGCCCTTAAAAACAGATGTAGAGGACAGAACAGTGAGAGAGCTCTGGCAGAAGGGAAAGCCAGAGATCAAAAGCAGAGAAATTCTTGACTTGGGTTGCTGGTCCCTCTGCAGGAGCTGCATGGAAAGTCCACGAAGGAAATGAACTCTGCTAGCGACCAGGGAGGTCAGAAGGACCCTCACACCCGGTGACATCATAAATTGCCAGGATGTTGTTGGCTTCTGGGTTGTTGGCTTCTCCAACACCTAGGTTGGGATACACAAGACAAAGAGAAATGCTAGGGAGCCCCAAGCTCTGCCCTCTGTGTCCTCCGAGGCCCTCTGCCAATTTGCTTCCCCTTCACCATTCTCAGTGTTCTTTGTCTGCTTCATCTATAACATCTGGGGCTTTAGTCACTGCGGGAAGAGGATGAGGAAAAGCAGCGTTTGGATCTCCCTAAAGACGGCAGGCAGTTTGGACAGTTTTTTGAGACATCAGCTTCTTACAAAGCTGAGGGACCCCATCCAAGTAATTCTATAACTGAAATGATGTTCTGACTTGTGGGCCCCAGAACCTTCTTGCCACCCTCACCTCCTGCCTGTATTGTTATTAACAATACCTGTGCGCTCCTCAAATTCTTCTTTGTTCTTCAACTTTATCTCTCAGGACCCAACATAGCATAATGGACCAAAAATGTCATGCTTTAATAATAACAACTACAAATTATTAATTACATGTTAATTAGTACAAATAGCTTGGGACTTGTGGAATAACCCACGAGATAGATCATTATTCTCATTTTTTTTTTTGAGACTTGCTATGCAGTGAATAGGGGTTGGCCTTGTGCTCACTTTTGTAGCCTTCAGGCTGATTTCCAATTGGCAGCCGTCCTTCTGTTTCAGCCTCTCTAGGACTGGGATTACAGGCATGTGCCATCATGTCCCAGGTTGGCATGGCATGTGGGGGACTGGGGATCAGACTTGGGTCCTTGTGCTTGCCAGGTAGGTGCTTATGCTTCCGAGCTATCTCCCCAGCCTCTATTGCCCTCACTTTGACAAATGAGTAATGTGAGATTAAGAGAGGTTAAGGGAGGAAACCAGGCTGAGAGAGAGCGAGGGGCCAGCGGGAGCCCTCTTGATCACCCTGAGGGGCAGAGGCCTGAAGCTAGGCAGGCCCTGTTTCCTGCTGTTGGCTTGGTACCTTGCCGCTCTTCAACAGTTGATACAACACGTGTGTTCAAGCCAGACTGAAGCCCACTTGTCATTGCTGCATAGAGGGAAACAGGGCTGGTGAGATGGCTCAGTGGAATAAGCGCTTCCCTAGCAAGTGCAAGGACCTGAGTTCAATCCTGGGTTCCGCAAAAAAAAAAAAAAAAAAAAAAATGGGCGTGGTGGCACAGGCATGTAATCCAAGCACTGGGGAGGCTGAGGCAGGAGGATTGTTGTGAGTTCGAGACCAGCCTGAGCTACAAAGTGAGTTTAAGGCCAGCCTGAACTGCATAGTGAGACCTTGTCTCAAAAAGACAGGAAAAAAAAGGAAAACAGAGTCTGGGAATGGCACTTGCATTTGAAGACTTTACTGTGAGCAAAGGAAGTCATACAGCAGGCAGAGACACTTTGCAATGCCTGGTAATTCTGAAGGATTATTTTTTGGCTGGTTCAGGATGTCTTCAGGGCAGGTCTGGTAAGGCATGAGCATCTGGGGATCGAACCACAGCATCCTGAGCCTGACTTATTTGTTTAAGCAGGCACTGAGCTAATGGGCAGGCCCCCAAATCCATTTTTTTTTGGTGGTACCAGGGATAGAACTCAGGACCTTACACTTGCCAGGCAAGCATTTATTCCACTGAGCTATCTCCCTGGCTACCTGGTAATTCTGGAGAGGTGATTATAGGTTAATAGTACAGGACCTGGAACCAAGGTTCCTGAGTTCAAATCCTGGGTGTGTCACTTAGCTTGACATATGACCTTGGGAAAATTACTTGATGGTTCTGTGACTCAATTTCCTTACCAGTAAAATGGGGACAAAAATGCTAGAATGTACTTCACAAAGTGGTTGTGAGGATCACTGAAAATAGGGGGCCCTCAGCAGAGGCTGGCTAGATATGAGAGGAAGATCCTTGAAAAACACACAGCTTTGTAAACAAGCACATTCAGGTAAGTGAGGAGACCACTCCTTGAGACCAGGGGGGAAGTGATTAACTCAGCCTAAATGCAGGGAGGGGGATTGGTGATTCCTCTGTAGAGGTGACTCTTGGCCTTCCTTACTGGGATGTGGGAGTTGGCCAGGAAGCGGAGGTCTTAGTCCAGAGGACCTACTGCTCTGGAGCCTCAGAGGCTGAGAGTCTTAGCCTTGGGCCTGGGCCAGGGTGGAGTTCAGTGGCACATGTATCAGGTGGTAAGCACAAGGACCTGAGTTTGACTTCCCAGGTGGGACTTTCCTGGGCCCTGAGACTTCCTGCCAGCTGGAGGCCTCAGGTCCACAAACATCCAGGTTGCTTCTCTTTCACTGTTAATAAAAGATGCATCAAGTGACACCTGAGGGAGAGTGAGGTTCTGTGAGTGTGGCCAGTAGCTGTTCAGGCCCCTGACAAGAGGAAGAACCCAGCCAGGAGGGACAGGGGAGAGGGGACTCCGAGAAAGGCACTAGGAAGAAGCCATCTACTGCCTAAGTTACAACTGTTGCTACCAGTCACACAGGTGTACTCCTCTCCTCTCCTCTCCTCTCCTCTCCTCTCCTTTCCTTTCCTTTCCTTTCCTTTTTTTCCTTTCCTTTCTTCTTTTCTTTTTTTACTTTCTTTTCTCTCTCTTTCATTTGGTTCAGGGTCTTGCTATGCAACTCAGACTCATAATGATCCTTCTGTTTCAGCCTCCCTAGCCCTGGGATTACAGGCATGTGCCACCATGCCCGGTCTTGGTGGCCAGCACGGTGTGCTTGGGGTGATGTGGCATGTGGTGCCAAGGACTGAACCCGGGCCCTTGAGCTTGCCTAGTCAGGTGCTTACACCACTGAGCCATCTCTGCAATCCCACAGGTCTATTTTCATTTCTAAATTATTTTTAATTGTTTCTCTAACAAACAAAAATGTATTTATGTTACTTAAAATTCACATGTTGTTTTGATAATTGTCTATACTGTGGAATGGCAAAATCTAATTAATATATGCATTTTCTTACTTAGCATTTTTTGGCATTGAGAACCCTTACTATTGGGCCAAATAGCTCAGTAGATTAAAGTGCCTGCAGGCAGGTGCAGGGGCCAGGGGTTCTATTCCCGGGTCCGCTGAGCCTGATCCACTCCCTGGGGCATGCTGAGTCAGCAATTGAGCCTGGCCATCATGGTGTGCACCTATAGTCCCAGCTCTTGGGAGCCTATAAACAGGTGGATCACTATGAGTCCCATTTAGTAGTGAGACCCTGAACACCCTGTAGGTCCTTGCCCCCACCAAAAAAAAAAAAAAAAAAGATAGAGAGAGAACACTTAGTATCAACTTCAGAAATTTTTACCCCACAACATATTAATATTGGGTTAGGGAGGCTGAGAGGGAGCTGTGTTTTCGAGAATACGTGGCAGGGTCTGTACTGTGTTGCTGAGTTTGAACCCTTGCTGGTCCACTTCACTTACCATGCACTATTTGATGGTCCTGTGTCTCTTGGTCAGAATCTTTGCTGTCTCTTAGGTATATAGTGGCAAAACCTGACTACCAAATCATGCTCCTTAAAGGCAAGGGGTTGACCTGGGTGTGAACAAATGTGGTGGTGGAGCTGCGTGTGAAAGAGGCCAAGAAAAATGGTGTTTACATCGAGGAAACGGAAAAGGAGTCTCACCCCCAAGGCTGTGGCAGAAAACGAGAGCGAGGACTTGGGGAAATGTGATGTTGGGTGGGAAAACCAGAAGTTTGCAGTGTGACTTCTGTTCTTTTCTCAACTGTAGCATGGACTCCAGTCATAAAAAACTGGGTGTGCCAGCCTTTCATACAGAAACCAGAAGGCAGTGGAACTGAAAATAGAAGCCCCTCTCAGTACCAGAGCTGAACGTGAGGCGCCATCCCCAGCATGGTCTTGCATGAGGGAGGAGCAAGAAGTGAAGACAGAACTTCTTTCACTGCAAGTGAGAGCGAGTGCCACATGCAGAAATTCTGGGTGCCAGCAAAACACAAGTGAGCCCAGCTCTTCGAAACGTCAGAGAAGGCTTCCCTGGGGAAGATCTCTCTGAGTCAAGAGAGAGCCACAAGCCACCAGGGGCCGTGGGACACTGGAGAAAAGGACAGTCAGGCTATAGAAGGGCTGGACACAGGTTTCTGTCTCTCCAACTTGGGGCTGGCAAATCTCAAGTCCCCCTGGGTCTCAGAGGTACCCCTCTCCCCCTGTACTTTTACTGGGGGATGAGAGTATGAATTCCTCATCTTATCAAGTCCCTTTAGGGCAAAGAGGACCAAGAGACTTCTGTTCCCAACAGAAGGGGCTGAGCCTTGAGGACATCGAGAAATCTGAGCTCCGTATTTCTTCACCTTTTTGGAGAAGAAATACTTTGGCTTTAAAGTCAAATCTGTTAAATAAATTCACTAACTCTTGAGTCAACTGAGTGGTTTTAACTCACCTGAGTTCCGTCAACTTCTTGGCCATGGGCCAGGGCTTGTTCCGCATGGTGGCAATGAGCTTCTTTTTTTCTTCCACTTGCTCCAGGATCTGGGCCAGTTCCTCCTCAGACAGGGACTCCTTTCCAGAGGTACTGGAGGCCAAGGATGATGACCTGGGCCCAGGTAGGACAGAGGCAGAGGGGGGATGGAGAGGAAGTGGCCCAGTGGTGGGGACCCCCGTGGGCAGGATGGTGGGCATGCCCCCTGACACTCGTGTGCATGCCCATGCTGTCCCCTCTCTGAAGCTGCTGGTGACAACCTCTGTCCATCAGAGGAGGCCGCCAACCTCTTCAGTAGCCCGGTGTACCTCAGGGCTGTCCTCTAAATGCCATTTAACTTCTCCCTCATACACAGGCTAGCACATGCTTGCTGCCCAGTGGAAGGAAATGTGCACCACTTGTTAGAATGTAGTATTTTCTAGTAGCCATGTTAACATGGTAGTAAGAAAGATAAAATGAATAGTAACAATGCATTTCATTTAATCCAATATATAAAATTATTTCAACATATACTTTGTAGAAAAGTATTGAGCTACTTTACAATCTTTTTGTACTAATTAAAAAATCTGGGGACCAGGGAGATGGCTCACCGGAATAAGCACTTCTCTGGCAAGCACAAGGGCATGAGTTCAATCCCTGGTTCCAAAAAAAAAATCTGGTATTCACTTTGTATTCATGTTACATGTCTCTTCAAATCTCCATCCAATGTGTTAGATCTGTATTTGGGTTTCACAAAATCATAGCTGAAAAACTAGTGTCACATAGCCAAGTTGTTTTAGATATATTTAAAAGTTTTCCAATAACTGGAACAAGAGGCAAAATGTCATTTTCTTGATATTGGCATCCTCGCTGACAAAGCTAATTCACCTTTTTGGAGAAGAAATACTTTGGCTTTAAAGTCAAATCAAATCAGTTTCAGAACTGCATCTGTTAAAAAAAAATCTGTTAAATAAATTCACTAACTCTTGAGTCAACTGAGTGGTTTTAACTCACTTAAGGTTATATTAAATTAAATTGTGAATTTGATTCTTTGGTGACTCTGCTGTGTTTCGGGTGCTCAGAGCCTCTTGTGCGCTGTGGCCTTCTTACTGGACAGCATAGCCGTGGACAGCTTCCCACAGAAATCCTGATGCAGGATCCTCCTGGTCTCCCAGACGCTACACTTAGCTGCCACAGGGGTTTCTGGGTGTGCTCTGCACAGTCTCACTGATAAAAACAGTGATTCTCAGCAGAGCCAGGTAGCAGCTTTCAGGGCTTTTGGGGAGGGCAGAAAAATCTATCCCTGGGCAGCCTTAGAAAGCTTCCTAAAAGGAAGAATCAGGACACAGGTGACAGTTTGCACCAGCCGCTCTGAGTGGTGGCTTGTGACTAGACCCCCCGAGGAGCAGACAGGAAGTCTCAGCATGCCTGGAGGTGTATGAAGGCCTAGGCCACAGGGACTGCGGGCCGCAGCCCTGCGTGTCCTGTGTGCAGATCTGGGGAGGGGTGGGCACGCAGCCACTGGCCTTTCGGATCTACCTGTCATCCCAGCACTGGCTGAAATGCCTACCTTCCCTGGGGAGGAAACCCGATGCCCCGGCACGCTGCAGCACAGCACTCCGGCACATCCTGGAGCCGTGTAGCACTACTTTCTGCCTTGTCTTAAGTTGTGTCTCTGTCTCATCTTCCCTGCCAGACTGCCAACATGTGGGGAGGCAGGGCTGAGTCATTCTCATGCTTCTATGCCCTGCTGTGGCACTCAGCTCAAAGTGGCACACATGAGTCCCGTCGACATCCCGTCTGCATGCCACCTAGGATGGTGATCAGGACACCAGGCCCCTAACAGTGCATTCAACTTCTAAGTTGTTCAGGCCACATGTGTCCCTTAACCCCTCATCCCAGCCTGGCCAAGGACAGCTGGTGTGGGTGACAGAGGACAGTTGGCATGGGTGAGCCTGTTACAGGGTCTCTTTCTCCCCTCTGTGAAGGTGGAGAGAAGCAGGGGAGCATCTAACTAAAGGCATGAGCTAATCACCAGATGAAATTCAGACCTGAGATTGTGTCCCCCATCACCACCACCCTCCTTCTCACTCAGAGCTTCCCCTGCCTCATGTGTGACATGAATGGCTGCAATTGGAGCGGTCAGTGGCCATACCACCCATGATGCCAGTGATTCCCCAAGCCAGTTCTTCCTGGATACCAAGAGGTGGTCAGTGGCAAAGATGGGGTGGAAGGAAGAAGGAAAGGAGCAGGTGTTGCCTTTCACAGAGATGGGGACATAGGGCAGGAACAAGAGAGGGGACCATGGGGGGGTGGGCAGAGGAAGGGAGAGCACTCCAGAATCCAGGCCGCACATACCTGGGATTCTTCAGCTGCTTCCACCCGTCCTCCTTCCCCAGAACCACCTTGTCCTTTGAGGGTGCTCTCTGCTTCTTGGTGGAAGCCCTCCCATCCATGCCCCTCTTCCTCCTGGCCTCGCCCGTCCTTGCAGCTGGACTCCTCTCCTGTCTCTGCAGCTCCTCGTGGCGGCTCCTACATTCTGTCTGCTTTCTCCGGGGGAGCCCAGGCCTTGGGCTGCCTCTGCCCCGCTCCTTCTGGCCAGGCTGGGCTCCATGTCTGCCTGCTGGGCCCTCTGCTTTGGGAACCTGCTTGCTTGAGGCTCTCCTTTCTGACCTGTCACCTGTAGGGGCAGGAAGTATACAGTGTTGAGCCCTTTGACTGCAGCCACGGGAAAGTGCCCAAGCTAGGAAACCTGAAGTTCCAAACCTGAACAGAACTGGTCAGCTCTGTCAGAGCTCAAAATATGACACCCAAAATACGGTACAGTGGTATCCTGAGCATTTTACATTGGAGAAAATTAAGACAACTACCAAAGCTGAAGGTCATTCCATCCTTCTCCTTCTGTATTCCTTTGAATAAGGACATGTGACAGGTGTCCTGCTCTATGCACAAAGGGAGACATGTCACACAGAGAGGCCAAGAGGAACCTGAACAAGCGGACCTTCGTAAGGACCTATCATTTGCCATTAGCTCATACTGTGTGTTCTCTGGCCCTACTTCTGTACTTCTGTCCCTAAACATAATTTTCCTTGGGTCTTTGGGTCCTTACATCCAAAAGCTCCCATGTTGCATGCAGGCTATGATACACAACTCTAGGCTTTTCTCTTGGTAATGTCTTTTTTTTTTTTTTTTTTTGTCTTTTTTGAGACAGGGTCTCACTGTGCAGTTCAGGCTGGCCTTAAGCTCACTTTGTAGCTCAGGCTGGTCTCGAACTCACAACAATTCTCCTGCCTCAGCCTCCCTAGTGCTGGGATTACAGGCATGCGCCACCACGCCTGGCTCGTTGGTAATGTCTTTTGCTATAGAGGTCTCAGCCATGAGCCTGTACTGGGCGTGGAAGGAAATCCTCCCTACAGCAGCAAAGGTCCGCCTATGGGCAGCCTCTGGATCTGGGTAGGAATAGCCCCTCCTCAGACTCCTTGACTCTTCTGAGCTTTTGCCTAAACCAGGTGCATATCGATTAGACCAGAGATGCAGAATATGAGGTTAATGTGCAAAAGTCAATTGCTTTCTGATACCCAGTGTCCAGCTGTCCCCCAAGGCCTCGTGCAGCCATGGAGTGGACTTCTGGAGTCTGTGGCTAACTCGTGATCCACCGTGACTATGGGCGTGAGTGCCGCACCCAGGCTGGGGAAGGCAGCCCGAAGGCCATTTGGGGGACACAGGCTCGCACCCTGCCACCCTCCTTGCCACCCCCCGCCATGTGCTCTTGCTCTTTGCCACTGCTGTGGACTGCTGCTCTCTGCCTCGGACCCAGCTGAGTATGGAAACCTCCAGTAGCTGTGGGCTAACTAAACTCTTCTTTCCTTCATTTTGGGTGCCAGGTATTTTGCCCCAACAATGAGAGAAGAGTGACTGAGACACCCTGCAATGAGTAACGGGAAATGGGAACGAAAACCACCACACTGCTTACACGGGCACCCAACAGTGAAAGCACAAGGCATACACGTGAGAAAATATGTTTAAGGGCTACAGGAGGAAAACTACAAAATTCTGATGAAAGAAATCAGAGGTCTAAATGAATGAAGGCAGGCGTGATGGCATATATCTGTAATTCCAACACTCAACTCAGGAGGCCGAGGCAAGAGGGTCAGTCAGTTTGTGGCTTCAAAGTGAGTTCAAAGCCAGTCTAAGCTACAGGGCAAGAATGTGTCAGAAAAACTAAGCGAGTGGAGAGGGGGTCTGTGTTCACAGTTGGGGACTGCTATGAAGGTGCCCATTTTCCGTAACTCTATAGATTTAATGCCAACCCAATCAGAATCGCACCTGGTTATTGTATACATGTTGGCAAGTGATTCTAAACCTTATAGGGAAACGCAAAAACTCAGCAGATCAGACACATGCTGACAAGAATGGGGAGCAAGAGGAGCTCTCACTCACGGCTAGCGTGAGTGCCAAGTGCGACAGCCACTTCGGAAGGCAGCAGGAGAATTTCTTCCCAAGGTAAACAGAGAGCTACTGTATAATTCAGCAATGGAATCTTATGTAGTTACTCAAAGGAGTTGAAAACTTATGTCCACACAAAAACCTGAACATAAACAGGTATGATTCATAATCCACAAACCTCAAAAGGAACCAAGTTGTCCTAAAATAGGTGAATGCATAAACAAACTTCATCCTTTGCTCAGTGATCAAAGGTTACTCAGTGATAACAATGAAGTAAATATTCAAGCCATGAAAAGACAGGGCAGAGTGGGGGAGTGGGTGTGTATTCCTAGGTGAAAGCAGACAACCTGAGAAGGTTACATAGCATACGAATACAATTAATAAGACATCCTGGGAAGAACAAAACTTTAGAGATCGATCGTGGGCCTATGGCATCACCTATTTGTCAAAGTCCATAGGATATGCAGCACAAACTGCGAACCTTAATACGAACTCGGGGCTTTGGTAATAATGTGTTCATATTGGTTTCTCAGTTGGGACAACCGGCCATCCCCAAGTAAGATGCTACTCGAGCAGACACTGGAAGGAAGGAGAACAAAAGCTGTATGTGGAAACTACTTGCTTTAAAATTTTCATATAAGCCTACAATTGCTCTAAAAATGGAACTTATTTTAAAAATACGAAATGATTGAACAATGAACTGCTTAGAGGAAATGCTCAAGAATTTTCTCTTTCTAGGGCTGGCCAGACAGCTCAGCAGATTAAAGGCCTGCTTAGGCAGAGGCAGGCAGCAGGCTCGATCCCTGTTGTGCCATGCTGGCTGCTGAGATGGTGGCTGAGACTGGGTGTGGTGGCACGTGCTGTAACCCCAGTGCTTGGGAGGCTGAAAACAGGAGGATCTGATGTGTATAGTGAGACCCTGTAGCTCCTGTACTAAACAGATTTTCTTAGGGCTGGGGAGATAGCTCAGTTAGAATAAGTGCTTGCTTGGCAGGTGCAAGGCCCTGAGTTCAATCCCCAGTACCACAAAAAAAAAAAAAAAAAAAAAAAAAAAAAAAAAAAAATCTCTTTAACATTAAAGGAATTCATTTTATTTTACTAATTCTCTCTCTCTCTCTCTCTCTCTCTCTCTCTCTCTCTCTCTCTCTCTCTCTCTCTCTCTCTCTCTCTCTCCAGGGTGTCCAGGCTGGCCCTGAATTCATTATGTAGGCCAGGGCTGGTGGCACACACCTCAGCACTTGGGAGAGGGTTGTCACAAGTTCAAGGTCAACCTGGGCTACATAGTGAATTCAAGGCCAATCTGAATTATAAAATGAGACTCTGTCTCAGAAAACATAAGACAAAGCAAGACAGAACTCACTATGCAGCCCAGGCTGGCCTTGAATTTGCAGTGATTGTCCTGCCTCAGCCTCCTCAGTGCTGGGATTACAAGCACATGCCACCAACAAAGTTCATCTCATTGGGCCACAAAATAAAAGTAAGTGGTCATATAATTTAAATATTCCAAAAATTTCCCAGAAATTGGGTAAAAATTTGGCAAATGAACACATTGATTATTTAATGAATAATAAATGGCCAGGCATGATGGAGCACATCTGTAATCCCGGGGCTCAGGAAGCAGAAGAAGAAGGATCACAGTGAGCTCAAAGCCAGCCTGGTCTACAGAATAAGTTCAAAGACAGCCTGAACTACATAGTGAGACCCTATATAAAAAATTAAAAAAAAAAAAGATTTAACAAAAACAACTATGTAATTATTTATTTATTTATTTATTTGGTGGAACTCAGGCCCTTGCACTTGCCAGGGAAGTGGTTATTCTACTGAGCTATCTCTCTGGCCTCAACTGTGTAATATAATAAAACCAACTTTAGTTTATTAGCATTGATTATAATCTTTTTTTTATTTTTTTTATTTTTTTATTTTTTTATTTTTGCATTGATTATAATCTTATATTTTTACTTGGGTATGTTGTTCCTAGACTCTGGGTTCATTGATTAAATATGTTAGAAGTTTAAGATTATGGAATATCTAAATTTGTGCTCAAATAAGTAAATTCATTAGTCTGAGCATGTTTCAACAATAATTACATTCTATAGTACGTGAGCTGGGATATTTATCCCACAGCTCTAAGTATCCTAAATCTTTGGACTGATATCATATTTAGTTAATGGTTATTAATTGCATGCAGTATTAGTTAGCTTCATGTAACTATAACAAAATGCCTGAGACAATTAACTCACAAGAGAAATGTGTACTTTGGTGTTTTTCTTTTTTTTTTTTTTGTCTTTTTTGAGACAGGGTCTCACTGTGCAGTTCAGGCTGGCCTTAAGCTCACTTTGTAGCAGCTCAGGCTGGTCTCGAACTCACACCAATCCTCCTGCCTCAGCCTCCCTAGTGCTGGGATTACAGGCATGCGCCACCACGCCCGGCTCGAGAAATGTGTACTTTGGCTCATGGTTTTGAAAGTTCCAGTATAAGACTGGGAAGACCCACTGCTTCAGCCTCTGCTGCAGGTCAGTGATGGTGACAGTCTGGAGTGTGTAGCAAGCACACCATTCACTTCAAAGACAGGAAAGAGCAGAAGCGCCCCAGGCTTTGTGCTTCCTCTTGAGAGCACTTTCCATGGCCTCAGGACTTCACAAAAGACTGGCAGCTCCTTTGTTCTGCAGTCCCACACATCCTCACCTGGGGACTGAGCCTTCAAGGTGCAGACCTTTGAGGGACACCCACTATACAAACTGTAGCAGACGCCCAGATCATTTCTGAGAAAATCTGAAATGTTGACCACTAAGCATCATTTTAAGCTTGTGTACTTTTGCTACTTTTTTATGCACTACAGAGAAGTCATATCTTTGAGTCTGCTAATGAACATGCTCATTTTTGAATGAATGTGTTCATATAATTTTGAAAAGTTGCATGCAGGATGTGTTTGCACAGAACTGTACAGTGTGCATTCATACACTCTGCTGGTCTAAAATGCTAATGTGCGACAGTTGCAATGATCCGTCTTGTGAAATGGAGGTTTATCCTGTAAAAAAGTAGATGTTCTTTTGGTTAAAACTTATAATCAAATGAGACTCTACTATAACCAGTCCTGATGAAGTATAACTTTATACGCAGAGTAAGGAACTGTGCTTTTGTTAAGGGAAAAAGAATATTTATGTACTACATAGAAATGATTGGGTTGTTCTAGGGGAGGAAAGATCCAAAACCTGAAAGGAAAACAGCAGAGGTTTCTCAGAAAAGAAGGTGTGTGTGTGTGTGTGTGTGTGTGTGTGCGTGCGTGTGTTACTGAAGATTGAACCCAGGGCCTTTCCACTGGGCTACACCTCCAGTGCTTGTTATTTTTTATTTTGAGACAGAGTCTGACTTGCCAAATCACTTAGTCTGGGCTTGAGATTGCATTCCTGCCTCAGTTTCCCAGAATGCTGAGATTACAGGATGATGCCACTACACCTGGTCTACAAAGGGGCTTTTTTGGTCTTACCTTATAGACATGCAAATGATGAAAAGCTATAAACTATGTAAGAATCTTAGGAAAGTTACATATATATATATCAGTATATATATACTGATTTTGCCTTTACTTTACCTATAATAAAAATTTTTTATAACAAAGATTTTTTTTCAAATATAATCTACCCATATGGCAAAAATTTTGTGTCTTCCCACAGTATATTTTATGTAGGCTTTATTGTGGCCTTGAGGTTTTTATTTTATTTTTATTTATTTATTTTTATTTTTTTGCAGTACCGGGGATTGAACTCAGGACCCTGTGCTTGCCAGGCAAGCACTTACTCTACTGAGCTATCTCCCTGGGCCCTGGCCTTGAGTTTTTAATTAAGTTTTATCACCTATGAAAAAGCTAAGGATCTGTGTAAGAAACCATTTTATCTTCTGGGTATGCTTTAAAATATTTGATTGACTTTTTCTAATGAGTAGCCAATTTAATTTCTAAGAGTTTAAATCACTTGATAGATTTTGACTGGTTGGTTTGCTGGTTGTCTGGTTTGACTTTATGATCCTAACTGTAAAATAAGGCTAAATGAATTACGAATATCTTTTATGTATAAAACTATCTTTGAGATTTCTCAAAGGCCCCTGAAATTTTTATTTATTTATTTATTGTGTTTTGGGGAAGGGTCTATCTGGTGTTCAGGGGTTCACTACCAGATCAGATTCATGGGGATCTGCCTGTTATAGCCTCGTGAGGGCTAGGATTAGCTGGGATTACAGGTGTGCGCCACCATGCCCAGCTTGCCTCAGGGGCTGGGCCAGGACGGCAGGCCCAGGGATCAAACCCCCGACCCCTGAGCCTGCTTACAGGCGCTTTAATCTGCTGAGCTATTAGGCTGGCAGCCCCTGAAAATTTAGACTTGTTCTTTAACCTTAGAGAAAAAGAGATGTTGGAAAGAATTGGGAATGTTATAGTTACAGTATCATGGGAAGAACTGTCAGGTGGAAGAGATGTTTGGCTTTTTTAGGTTAAACCTGCATATGTAAAAATGTTTAAATATTTAAACAACTGTAAACTCAACAAGAATTTCCTAGAGATCTCATAATGCTCTGCCTGTTTGTGGTGGTGTACCGGTGTACTCTGATAAAGAGTCCCGGTGGGGATTTGCCTGTTGTTAGACAACAACAGAATTTTCAGTCATAATTCAGTCATCATTGAAAATGTTAATTTGGATATAATTCCTCTTATTTAAATGGAATACAGCATCTTCGCAGTCACTGCTTCTCAAGCAAAGATGCACATTAGACTTACACATGGAGTTTCACTGAAGTACAGATGCTCACAGCCTACTCCAGAGCTGCAGCATCTCTTTACTTGGTGTTCTCCATATATTCATGATATGTTTGTCTTATACTCTTGGTATATTCTTGGTATGTTATATCTTAAAATAATTATATGTCATAGCTCAGATGTTTTTCCTCTGAAAATCATAGCTGCCCACCTCTGTAAATCATATATAGTATTCATTGTCCATGAAGACATGGTTATTCTTCATAGAGATTTTGCCCAAGCTTTTATAAAATGCTTCAGAAACATCCAAATTTCCTCATCAGTTTCGTTGTTGCTTGAGAAAATTTTCAGTAGCTAGTTTAAAGTCTCTATTGGGGCCAGGGAGATAGCTCAGTGAAATAAGTGCTTGCCTGGCAAGAGCAAGGTCCTGAATTCAATCCCTAGTACCACAAAAATAATATTAATAATAATAAAGTTTCAATCACCTATAGATTGTGCTTATAAGTCCCCTATTTTCATTGTTGCTGTTAACACCTTTGATTACTGCTTGGTATGAATCTAATACCAAGCTAAGAGTACATTTTCCTTTGAGAACTGCCCAGTTTCCTTTGGTGCTGCTTCTTTTTTTTTTTTTTTTTTTTTGTCTTTTTGAGACAGGGTCTCACTATGCAGTTCAGGCTGGCCTTAAGCTCACTTTTGTAGCTCAGGCTGGTCTCGAACTCATGACAATCTCCCTGCCTCAGCCTCCCAAGTGCTGGGGTTACAGGCATGCACCACCAAACCTGGCTTGCTTCTTGTATTATGGATAACCACTAAGAAGATAACAATGTGCAATGTATTAATTACTGAAACTGTCCTATTAGTCAGCTTTGAAACTATCTCATTGATATTTATTTCTCAATAAAAATAAAAAAAAATATTTTGCTCTAAAACAAAACAAAACTCCAGAACCTTAGGTACCTGGGGACTCTGGATCTCTTCTTTTTCTCAAGATACTCACTGCGTGCTTCACAAGAGGCCTGAACAATAGGTCAGCCTTAAATGCTACTATAGAGAAACTGGTTGGGGTTATTAGAAATGCTTCACAAAGAATTAGTGTTCATGGAGGAGTTTAAAAAGAGGGGAGAAAAAGAGTAAATATGCACAGGAGTTCACACAGACCTGCTAAAGTCAGTAGTTAGGAATTTACACACTTTCTTAAAAGGAAACAAAATATGGAGAGGAGATGACAAAGGGAAGGGGGTCTGGACTTCTGAGGAGTATGGTAAACAAGGGCTGTTTAATAAAGTTTATTCTGAAAGTAAGCATGCTGTCAGGTACTATATCACTGTTTTTCTGTTGCTGGGCAAAAATAGAAAAATACCTGACACAAGCAACTTCAAAGAGAAAATTCATTTCTGTTTTGTTTTGGACACCAGGAATTGAACTCAGGGCTTTGTGTTTGCCAGGCAGGCACTGTGCTTCTAAGCTACATCTGAGGAAAAGGGTTCATGGTTTCAGCAGTTTCAGTCTGCAGTTGGCTGGCTCCAAGGCAGAAAGAGCACTGCAGAGAGCTGCTCAGGCCATGGCTGCCAGAAAGGAAGAGGGAGAGGAAGGGGGAGGGGCAGGCAAGGGAGAGGAGATGGGCAGGTGGTGGGGACAGAGAGAGAGGAGGAGAGGAAGAAAGGAGACAGAGAAACATGTGAGAGGAAAACAGAGGAGGAAGGCGTCAGGGATATGGACAGACTTGTGACCGACTTCCCTCAACCGGGCCCCACTTTCTAACAGACATTCAGCTATGAACTCATCAATGAATTAATCCTTTGATGAAGTTACTGTCTTCTTAGGGGGGACACTTTAGTTTTAAATTTTTTTAATTAAAAATCTTTATTAGTACATGTTTATGGCACATGGTTACATACATCACGGGGAGTTGGTCTATGTCCTTAATACATCTTAATTCTAGGGGATACTTTGTACTTAAACCATAACAGACACTAGCCAGGCATGGTGCACTCCTATAATCCTAGCACTCAGGAGGCTGAGGCAGGCGGATTACTGTGAGTTCACATCCAGCCTAGACTACATAGTGAGATGTCTCAAAAAACAAAACAAGGGCTAGGGAGATAGCTCAGTAGAATAAAGCGTCTGTCTGGCAAGTGCAAGGTCCTGAATTCGATCCCTGCAAAAAACAAATGGACAAAGCAAGAAAGAATTATCTCCAAAGAAATTCTCTGTGTGGTATAAGACAGAGAGACATCTTTACAGATGGCAATTTATGCTTTGCTTTTTGGCTAAAAGCAAAGAGGACAGAGGGTTACTGTGATCTCTTCTTTGTAGATATGCTCCAGGCTCCCGAGGACGCAGGGAGGCACGAATGGTCCAACCCCACGTGTGCATGTCTCTTCCTCGGCACCCTGTGGCGCTGACATGACACTGCATGTACCTTTCTTTCCTAGCCTATTTGCCTCCCCGCTGCTGTGTTTTGAGCCACTGCTTCCTACAGCAAGGTTCCTTGGGGAGGGCGCAGAGTGAGGCAGTGTGGCCCCTCCCCCAGGACCAGGCCAGGCTTTCAGAGAGGTCAGGGGAGCAGAGATCAAGGTGAGCAAGCCATGTGGGAGATGAGTCATAAAGACCACTCCATACCCAGGCGGGCACTGAATGAGAAAGTAAATACACATTTACATCCTCTTCTGTGTTCTGTATCCGTGTATCTCTCATCCCACTGATGAAATGATTTCACCTTGGTCATGAATCATACCAGGCGTTCTGAACACTGCAGATATAAATTGAGGGCTTGGAAATGTTTCTCCAAGCTGTAATCCCAACTGAAATCTGGTTTTAACTGACAGAAATCATGGGGAATGTGGAAAATGAGCAAGAATTTGCATGCTAGTCTTTCCTGGGCCTCTTCTACATGGAAAACAGGCAGTTTTTTCTTTATTTCATAGTTTTTGGTGGACTCCTCTTAATGCATCACTTAGGAACTTGTACTGCAGCTGTTGTGCTACAAGGCCCACAGGCCCCCCAGGTGCTCCTTTGAGCGTCACAGAGGGGCGCTGACCTTGGCAAGAGAATTCTGACAGAAAAGAGCAGGCTGAGAGGCTGGAGGGGCCACAGCTCCAGCTCTGCTGCAGCTGTCTGAATAGTTCACTGCTTTTCCCAAGCACAATGGGGAGTTCTGATTCTTCTCTCCAACGGAGTGGTAAATTGCAACTATGCTGAAAAAAGCACTTTGTGTTCTCAGACTTTTTTCTTTACCAAATGCAAGCTGAAGGAACAGGCCCCATTCAACAGGGTATCAGCTCACCTCAGAGACAGCCCCAGAGATTTGAAATGGAAATCCTTATGTAATTGAATTTCAGCTAATTTAATGGGTTCCCGATATTTAACTTCACCATGTCACTTGACCATTTGGACCTCTAGGTGGAAATTCTGACATATTTCATCTTTTCTATAGGAAATGGGCTATAGTAGAAGCCTTTATTTTTGGCAAACCAACCTTCTCTTTCAGTCTTCCTCAAGGCATATTTACCTACAGATGACCCCACTGAGTCCCCACCCTTCTGCTAGGGCATAGGGAAGCCAATTCATAGGGACAGCAAGATGGTATGATGGGGCAGGGAGGAATGTGTCTGGCCACATGCACACAGGGAGCATCCTCAGGAAACTGCCACCAGAAGGCAACTGACTCGCCACTCTTGAGGAGGGCGTCAGGAGCCAAGGGCAGGGGCAGCTTCCTCACACTTGCCCCTGGGTCTCTGGAGAGAGCTGAGCATTTGGAGGAAAACAGATGCGCTGAGGGGAGGGAGTGGGAACAAGGTGCCGAGATGCTGAGAATACACCCCACCAGCTCCTCCAGACCTCTCACTCCTGGCTCTCACCTCTATGCAGCCTTCATACTGGGATCTTGGATCCTGGCAGTGGGGAAGCAGTGGGCAGTGCGAGCAGAAAGCCTGGGCAGTTTCCTTATACAAGGAAGGGTATGGGCGTGCTGGTTGAGAGGAGGGGACTCTCCCAGCCTTCCAGAAGTCCACTGTTCTCCATGACTCTACTTCCTCATTTATAGGTGGAGCCTAGCCTGCCCGGGGGGTGAGGAGAAATGACAGGGCATCGCTGAGGCTCTGACATGCAGCACTGGGTGCCTTGCCTGTGGCTGTGACCCCTGCTCTCTCCTCACCATGGTGGTAGAGGGAGGCTTTCCCTCCTATGGCTCTCTAGATTCTCCTGGAGCTTGCTGCCTTCCTCACAGGCCCACAGAGGAGCTATTGCCGCTTTCCCCATGGGAAGATACCTGAGGACCCACTCCTGGGGGGCTCTCAGGAGGCCCAGCGGGTATCTTCTGGAGCCAGGTGGCCAGGAGATGAGTCCTGGCTATGCGACCATCCTCTTCCTGCAAGACATCACCTTTTCCCAAACTGGCGAATGTTCACAGCTTCCCAAACCTTGACTCAATGGTCTCTAGCTCTGGAGTGTCCTCTGACACTCAGGGTCCCACAGCCAAGCAGCAGGGCCTCTCAGCAACACTCTGCCTCCTCCCCACTTCAACCACTGACTCTGTGGGTTGAGAGGAGGGGCTCCAGTACAGTGTGGAATGAGAGGAAGAGAGGGAGGGAAAGAGGAGGGAGAAAGTGGGAGCAAAGCTGGACAATTGGGTTGGAGGCAGTCTGGCTTCACACATCCATCCCCTGAGTGGCCATCCCCCTCACCTGTCCGAGGAGAGTTGCCCTGGCTCTGCCCTCTGGCTCCACCATGTGCTGTAAGGGACAGGAGGGGGAGAGTGGTAAGCAGCCGCCCTCTGGAAAGTCCTCCCTCCCAGTGGCACCTCTCTTTGGGAGCTCCCAGTTGGTTTACCAATGCCGCAGACTGGAGCTTGGCTCCAGTTATTTTGCTCAACAAGCTCCAAGTTCCAACTTGACATTTCTCTGGCACCTTGGAAAAGCTGTGTGGTCATAACAACCTCCTCCCCCATCCCACACAGAATTGCTAAGGTGGTTGCCAAGGAAACACAACTGTAACCAAGACACTAGGAGGCTGAGAGACCCTGGAAGGCTCTGAGGACTCACAGGACTACAGGAGGACGCAGCCTCCCAGAAACATGGCAGTGTGGGTCCATGCTTGCTTTTTGCACAGGTCATTTCAGTAACTCCAAAAGCCATGAAGTAATGAAGACCACCTTGCTGCCATGGAGGCAGGGAGAGATGGAACAGCAGCACCGAGGTCACAGCACACAGGTGCCAGCCTGTCCTCAGACACGGGTTCCTTCCCCTTCCCCTCAAGACTGCATTCCACCCCACCTTGCCCAGAAGGACACTGGGGGGACCCAGAGCATGAGGACAGCACTCACCCTCCTCGTCCAGGCCGTTTGGTGGAGGGCTCATGCTCAGCAGGACTCCTGAGGTCGCCAGCCAGGCTCACACAGTGTGCTTGGCCACGCACACCTCCAGCCGGGGGGCGTGCGTCTCTGGCCTCATGGTGGCTGGCCTTCCCTCCCGGGCCCTGACAATAGCTGAGCTCCTTGGCTGGAGGCTGGGTATGAGGTTTGGGATAAAGACGGGAAGGAGGCAGTGGCTCCGGCACATCAATCCCGCCACACACTTCTCTGCTCAGGTTTCCCTGCTGAGGGCCGTGGAGCCTCCTATTTCAGGTATCACTTACATATGAGAGGCCCCTGCGGGACATGGAGCTGCAGGCTGCTTCCTGGCAATGACACCACTTGCAGTCTGGCCGAGGGAGGTGCGAGCTGCATCCCAGGGCTCTTTCTCAGTACCCTCTGATTGGGGCAAGGCATCAAGGAAATTTCAGGATGTCTGTGCAAGAGGTCACCTGGGCTTCTGTTTAAGATGCAGATTCCTAAGACAGCATTGGGCATTTGGACCTGCAGGTCTGGGATGTGCCCAGGAATCTGTCTGTGCCTGAGTCCTGAGCTCATCTGGTGGCTGTCCTATTGGCCAGCAGCCACTCCCTCAGCCACTTTCAGGGAGGGCAGATTTGAGTGCTTTGAAAACTACCCCAGGGTTGCAGAGGGACCCTCTGGATGAGCTCACAGGTCTCAGAGAAAGACACAGGTTCCTTGGCTACCTCTGACTTCTGTTGGGACAAAAATCACACATTTTTGTCTACATTCATAATTGATAGAAATTGCTAAATTTCAGTTAAGGCCTAGACAGGATAATCTTTTCCCTACCACAAAATTATTCCAGCCATCATGCTGGATGTTACAGAAAGCCCAGGTTAACAACTTGGCAAGCAAGACCTGTCCCACAATTAAAAAAAAATTTATAAAGGTCTGGGGATATAGCTCAGTGAAGGGCCCTATGTTCACTCACCAGTGCTGGTAAAAACAAACAAACACTATGTCCCGAGAAAGAAAGGGTCTATGGCTCTTACTTGGATGTAAAGGATTTTGTGACACAAACAATTAAGAGCCTGCCCCAGGGACCCATCCTCGGCCAGGCTCGTGTGCCTCCCATGTGCTCTATTTCCAAGACAGTCAAGAGGAGGAGAGCCTGTCACCCTTTGGATGCAACATCTTGAGCATTTAAGCTTTTCGTTGGCGCCTCACCTTGGTCTCTGATCCAGCAGGTTCCTGCAGCCGCTGCCAGTGCACAGTAGGGGCTCTGTGCTCTCAGTCGTGCCCCTGCATTTGCACAGCAGAGCTGCAGCAGCTGCCTCTTGACCTCCATGGTCCTTGGAGGCACAGGAGTGAGGACCCTGCCCTTTCTTGACCTCTGTTGTGGAGGACAAAGGCTTTGGAATCCTTCCATCCGAGGCAGGAATTCTCATGTCCCAGCACCTGCCTGTCCATGTGGACTGCATCAGTTTCTCCTTTCCCTGGATAATGATGAACGCATACTCAGGCCTATTCTAGGCTTTGGAGATTCAACATGAAATGGTACAGAGACCCTTGTTCTTTAGGGGCTGATGTATTCCTGTGTCATAGGCATCTAAGTCGAGTTCCTGGTGTCCTGTGAAGAAATTTACAAATTTCTTCTCTCTCACAAACAAAGCCTATCTTTCACAATCATTGCCACACAATTCAAAAATCTGAGTTTGGAAGTCAGCACCAAGCATGCAGTATTTTGTTTTTTACTTGCAGAGCACTTAAATCAATCCCAGCAACCTCTGAGGTAAGTGCACACACCCAAAGAACAAGGCTTTCATGGGGGCAAGAAGACGATAGTGCTATTCTAAAGTTATCCTCCCTGATGCAGGTGTGCTGAGCTCTGCTCTGTGCCAGATCCTGCCTGGGGGTCTTTCTTCCAACTCCCTGTTCCTCACTATAGCCTGGATGGGTGGCGTCACCTCAATGTTTCAGCACTAAGTGGCCCCTGCAAGGGTCTCGCAGTGGGTGGGTGACAGAGAGTAATGGGGGTTTGATCTGGAAGTTGGGATAACTAGTTTTAACTTCAGTTAACTATTAAATCTCTGAGTGACACTGAGAAGGTCACTTTACATTGTCCAGGGTTAGACTGTAGTGACATTGCTGGTGGCCAGGGCTACAGGTACATAGCTGAGCCCTCTGTGGAAGAGACATGCCTGAGCCCACCCCCACCTCAGTCAGCTGATGACCATGGCTGATATGGAGGTCTTTTTCTCAGAAGAAGGGACAGCTTCTTGGTGTCTTTCCCATTCTAGAGCTCCCTGTAGGACCAGGCTGCAGCTGGACTCCAGAGGGCCCTTTCTCCTGCCTTTCCCCCTCTTTTGCTCCTCCCTTGTCTGAGAGGCCCCTCAGGGCTCATATCACAGTTTCTGTTGGGAACAAAGATTAATGTTGTCTTTTCTAAAGTAGAGGGCAAGACCTACACATCTCCCTATGATAGAGGGAACAGGGACTAGGAGAGCCAGACCAGTGGGGATGAAGGACAAAGGTGATTCAGTGGCAGGGACAAGGATGTTCACGGAAACCAAGAGGAGACAGACCCAAGAGGGCAGGGTGGGCCTGTGCAGGCCCTGGCCTGTCCCACCTGCTTGGATGTGTAGTCCAAGGGGGAGGTATGGTCCAGAATACAATGATTTCTGTGACGTATCTGTCACCCCAGCCTCTAAGTACTATTGGGGTTTACTGCTTTTTCTCCAAACCTCATGCACTTTTTAGAGAGCTGCAGAGCTACTACATAATTTGCAGAGCCCAGGGAAAACTGAAAATGGGGGTCCTTTCATCAAAAAGCAAGATAGAGGGGCCTGCCCATTAGCTCAGTTGTTTAAGTAACTTTTTTTTTTGTGGAACCGGAGATTGAACTCAGGCTCTTACGCTTGCTAGGGAAGCACTGATTGCACTGAGCTATCTCCCCAGCCCCTAAGTAACTTCTTAAAGTAATCAGGAAGCTGTGGTTTGATCCCCAGATCCTCAAGCCATGCCAGACCTGCCCTGAAGGCACACTGAACCAGACCAAAAAAACTTCTGAACTTTTTGGGGCTGGGGAGATGGCTCAGTGGAATAAGTGCATTCCCTGGCAAGTGCAAGGACCAGAGTTTAATCCCCGGTTCTGCCAAACTATAAAATAAATAAAATAAAAAAGCAAGATAGAGCAGTCAAAGTCACTACAATGTACAACTTCCTTTTCTGCTGTTTATGTCATTCTGTGAAAACTGGAAATCCCAGACTGCCAGGCACTTGTATCACTGCCCTGAGGAGGTGGGCTCCACAGGACTTAGACACAGGACTTTCCCTGGGTAAGGATGCATTTCCTCCAGGGGATGAGGAGGCAGTGTACATGAGGTCATTCTGAGAACTGCTATAGAGGATAAGCTCTGTTTTTTCATGGGGCACCAATAGCCCATTCCAGGAGTGACTTTGCTAAGCAACTGTCAGGTAGGATCTGGTGTCTGATGATAGCATCCAAAGCTCCTGGCAGATTTCTTCTCTGCCCTTCCCTTGTGTTTGCCTCAACTCTGCCCTTCCTTTGTGGTGTTTCTAAAATGCCTGCGATGCAAAACAGCTTAACTTCTCAGATGTGCAAGCTTCAAGGAAAATTACCTAGTTTAAGAACACAGAAACTAACTTAAGTGACAAAGAAGCATGAGTTTTAACCTTTCACCAGGTGTTCTTTTTTCTTAGTTCTTCTTAATATAAGGCTTAGCTAATTCATAGTGAGGTTCAAGCATTGGACATTTAAGTCCACAGAAATAAACATTGCTCTAATGAACAATAATATTGAAGAGGTGCATTTCAATATTTCATCAGGCTGGCGAACATTCCTACTGGTCAAGCTATGGGATAGTAAGTTCCAAATTAATTCTCTTCCATGGGTC
Source organism: Ctenomys sociabilis (assembly GCA_004027165.1). NCBI lineage: Eukaryota > Metazoa > Chordata > Mammalia > Rodentia > Ctenomyidae > Ctenomys > Ctenomys sociabilis. Next base: position 31,951 of record PVKA01003437.1, read on the forward strand.
TAATCAAGAAATGAAACAAAACAAAATCCTAAAGCGAAGTGCAAAATAACAGGTGCAGTTTCGACCCGATGTCCCTGGCATCTAAACTCAGCCGTGTTTTGTCAAAAAAAAACCCTTGTCAGTGGGAAAGCTTCTTGGTCCATCTTGTGAATCTATCTCTCCAATTAAAAGCATATGTATATATATATATATATATATATATATATATATATAATTAGCTCTAGATATCTGCTTACAAAACATCCAGTGTTGCTCACTGAATCTTGTAAACCAGCACGGAGAGGATACAGCTGTGCGCAGGTAACGCCCTGGCCGGGTAACGTGAGCGGGCCTGCCGTGGGCTCCTGCACTGCACCTACCGACCCACGCCAAAGGTTCGTCGTTGGGTGCTTGGTGCTGCGGGGCGGGAGAGGCCACAGAGACCCGGGCGGCAGCCGTGGGCGTTTCGGAACACAGTGTTTCTAAAGCCTGCGTGAGCAGAATGGTAATTGCTCCACCTTTTTCCATCAGCACTGAGGTGGGGCTGAGGGATCTCGTTTCCAAGAGATGTCGTGCGCCTGCGTCCGCGGAGGTTTCTGCCAGAGCACTGCACCCGCGGAGCGAAAGAAAGATGCGTAGCAGCTCCGGGGGCCTCTGCTCGGCGCACGCCTGCTGCGGTCGCTTACCTGCTTACTCCTCATTATGCAAACCACCCTGTAAGGCGAGGGCGCAGGGACAGAGAAACGACTGTCAGTGGCTGCGCGCTTGCTGCAGGACAGGGAGAGACCTCGGGAGAGCAATCTGCCCGCACCCTGGCCAGTGCGGGGATTCCGCTCAGTTTTCTGGTCTTCAGCACGGCTCTTCACCTTGCTCAGACCGTGTCTCTGTCCCGCAGCCCGGAGCTGCCCACTGCTGGCCTCTTCAGAGTCAACTTCAGATCTTGGATCCAAAGAGTCATTTCTCAGTTTGTTTTTAATAATTGCTTCATGGAGGCATAATGCACATGCCATAAAACATCCACTTCTATGATTTTTAGTACATTCACACATTGGCTTCTCTGGTTTCTGATCTGTTATTGACTGCAGTTGTAGCTTACATCCACCAGCTAGAGACACTTATGTGGTGGGTGTTCTCAGCCAGTGCACTGCAAGAGCCTCTGTGGCCAGGGCGGGCCCAAAGTCAGCCTAGCCTAGCACCATGCGCTGGGCTTGGGGCTTTACTGTGCCCCAGTCACCACAGGCAAGACAGCCCGCAGGACCCTACAGAAGGCTGGAATTCCTGCTCCAGCCACTTTCTATCCCTGCTTTCCGGTGGGCACTTCCCTTCACGGAGACTTAAGAACTGGGACTCAGCCTGGGGGTGGGGGGATGGTTGCAGGAAGGAGCCTGGGGGCTCTGTGGCTGGCAGTGTGGGGACACGCAGCTCTCCAGAGGTCAAGAACTCCCCATGTCCTCATAACTAGAGGACATGCCCAGGTGAGAGCCCCTGTGGGCATGCAGTGTGGCTGGGGCTGCACAATGGGTGACTCAGAAGCCATCAGAAGATGCTTAGGGTGAGATGGCAGAGATTATTTCCACATCAGACTGAAGATAAGGAAAAAGCAGAGCTTTATTAATAAGGCTAGCCACCAGACCCTTTCCAAGTTACAGATCTTAAATGTCTGGCCGGCATCCAAACATGCTTCCCTGATCCTTACAGATCAGAAACACATCAGGCCTGGTTCTTTGTTTCTCCTCTACTTTAATACCTTCTTGGTTTCCATGGCAACCACAAAGGAATTAGTTCTATTTTTTTATTTTTATTTTTATTTTTTGGGGGGCAGAAGTGGGAATTGAACTCAGGCCCTTGCGTTTGCCAGGGAAGCACTTATTCCACTGAGCCATCTCCCTGGCCCCTGTAATTAGTTCTGTTTTCCTCTTAGCTCTTTTATGTTTACAACATCTCAACAAGGATGGGGAATGAGTGAGGCATTTCAGGCAGGATCAAGTAGCAGACTGGCCTTAGTATTTCTTATCTCTAAGGTGAATTAAAGGCTAAACTAGAGCTTCTTTTGCTATTACAAAGGAAAAAGGCTTATGTGTGCAGGGCATTTGAGGCCACTCAGTTCTAGTCAGAATGCCAGAGGGTAAGCAAGGCTCCCTGCACTGGGCATGAGAACAAGTAGCCCCATGCATGCAGTGAGTGCATGAGTGTGGTGTGGCCTCTGCAGCAGTCACACCTCAGTGTCCACCACAGGCACACAGAAGGGAGCAGCACGATGTCTGTGGGGGGTGTGGGCAGAGTGTTAGCCAGAAATGATATCTGATCTGACACCAGAGGACACTGCCTTGTGTGTGAGGCTCATGGGAAACACTAGAGCCATCAGTCAGACCTCATCTCACAGTGGAGAGACTTGAGGAGAGCCCTGCATTTGTGCAGAGTATGACAATGCTTCAGAGCTGTGTTGCTCTTAGCAGGCCTGAGGACCTTTTCTGGAGTAGTCAATCAGCCTATTGTGGAGAAAGACCTGTGTGTGCAGAGACATAGAACATCTAGTGACTGCCACAGGAGAAGTGCCACACATTGGGTACTGGTGAGATTAGCAGAAGGTGAACAGGCAGCACCGCAGGGAGAATCTGTGTGGGGATGCTGTGGACCTCACTGAGGTGACCTCAGGGCTGACACCCAGCTGCTTGAGGGAAGGGCTTCTGCATGCAGAGTGGCGTTCCTCAGGACACCGGCTCTTAGCACTGAAGGCCTTCAAGGTCTCCTAACCAGTTGCCCCTTCAAGTCAGGAGACAGAACCCCACTCCTTGACTCCTCTGACACAGTTACCCAGGTCCTCATTAATCCAGAGTCCCAGTGGACTGAACTAGGACTCAACTGCAAACACTGCAGGTCAGTCCTGTCCTCATCCCACTCCTGTACTGTACCTGAGTGGACCCTGACTCTATCCCATGGTCTCTGCAGGAACCTAACTGAAAACCTCTGTGGTGTCGGTAAAGCTTTGACAACATCACTCCTCAGCAGATCCCCCCAGATACCAGAGGACATGCTCAGGAGGAAGGACGGGCTCTGCGTGCAGCAGGGGCTGTGTGAAGGCTTACCGTGATGGCTGCTGATGGTCAGTCACTGCCTCACCCACCTCTGAGGGCCTCCAAGAGAAACCTCAGCCTTCCCCATACCCTGAGAGTAAAGTGGCAAAAGCATTAAATGGACTTTTCCCCACCATTTATAATTAAATGGAATAAAAAGTAGGTATTTATTATGTTTTGTTTTTGTAAATGATTCCTCTCTGTCCCTCCCTCCCCCCTTCCTTCTTTTTTACTTATTTAGACAGAACTTCACTCTCGTCCAGGCTGTCCTTGAACTCACTAGATAGCCCCAGACTGGCTTTGAACTCCAGGTGATCCTTCTGCCTCAACCTCCCAAATGCTGGGATTACAGGTGTGTGCTACCACACCTGGCTCTCATTTCCCTAGTTTCTTATCCTTTGGTTTGGTCTTGAATTCAGAACCCTCATTACTCTTCCTCACTTTCAATTACACACACACACACACACACACACACACACACACACACGATTTTTTTTTGTCTTTTTGAGATAGGGTCTCACTTTGCAGTTCAGGTTGGCCTTCAGCTCATTTTGTGGACTAGGTTGGCCTTGAACTTGCAAGGATCCTCCTGCGTTAGCCTCCTGCCTGCTGGGATTCCAAGAATGTATCACCATGCCCAAATTTCAATGTCAATTATAGAATAGTTTTTGCCAGGATATATTTCAGTGGCACAGGGCCTGCCTGGCAAGCATGAGGTCCTGAGTTTGACTTCAAGTATAAAAGATAAAAGATCTTTTTTCATGTTGTCTTTTATTTATTGAGTTTTCTGGAGGAAAAAATAGTGGATTGTGAAAAATGATCATCAGTTTTTAGCATAAAAACATTTGACTCAGCAATTTCAGTAGGTGGGAATTATGTAATCTGACAGAAATGTGTGGAAATGTGGCTACTTGGTAAGACTAAGTGGCACTGTGTCTCCATGTCACAGTCACCTCTTGGTCACAGAGGTTTGGGGCTGGGGGACTTTCAAGATAGCTAGAAATGTGACAGAAAGATGCTAGCAAGATGCTGATTGTGAGCTGAGATGTGGCTTCCAGGCATGGTGTGCATGCTTGAACCCCACACTTGGTAGTGTGAAGCAGGAGGCTTTCCATGAGTTCGAGGCCAGCATAGGCTGCATTGTGAGTACAGGTTCAGACTGAACTACATATAGCAGGATGCTGTCTCAAAAAATTCAGATATAGTGCTGCATATTAAAGTGAGCCTGCGTAACACACATAAGTGTTGTTCTAATATTGCACATGTATTTCTCATTCAAAATAAACCCATAGTTTAAAATATTTTTTAAAACTTAAACATTCATTTTTTAACTGATACATGAAACTATATATTTAGGAGGCACCATGAAGACACTCATACACTGTGTAATGTTTTCATCAAGGTAAATAAGTCTATCTCCTCCAAAGCACATTATGTTTCTGCATTGATCTGGTGGTCTCTCAGTGGTTCCCAGGAGCAAACAGTGAGAGGATTTAGAAAATAAAGAGATAACAGCTGAGATCAGGAGACTGACCAAGCCTGACTGGCAAAGGGCTCCAGAATAACAGTAAGGGTGTTTACACCTTTGCAAAGTAGCCTAGGGACTCACTGCCCACAGTGACTAGAGAGGATGTTTTTCTCAAGCATGAGGGAGCTTGACTGCTCTAGGCAATGAGGCCTGGTCCTGCCTTCCCACACAGGATCAACTTCCAGCTTTAGGGGCTCCCAACATGTTTTAATGGTGAAAACACTCAGATTACTTTCTTTAAGATTTTTGGAAGATAGCAGTCACCCTATGTACAGGATACCAGAATTTATTATTCCTACCTAGCTATAACTCCGTGCCCATTGAGCAACCTCTCCTGTTCCCTCCTTCAACATAAGTCTTTTGAATTGTCTAAAAGAGAACAGATGGTAGATTCCCAGAAACAAGAAATTCTCTCATTATCTCATCTTTTTCCATCTGTAAATACCATATTATTGGACTGGGGAGATGGCTCGGTGCTTCCCTGGCAAAAGCAAGGGGCTGAGTTCATCCCCGGTTCCACCAAAAAGAAAAAAAAAAATAAAATAAAATACATACCATATTATTCCTTTCTTCTAATATACATGTACATGGAACAAAATCCATCTTATTGTGCATCTAGTCTTGTACTTAATTTGTTAATTTTAATCGAGTTGTTTTGGAGAATAGCTTAAGAGAAGTTTTGGACTGGTTGAAACATGATATTCTAGAATCATAAAAAACAAAGGAACATCCTCTCTCTCCCCAAAATTCCTAGTTTTATTCATTAGTGTTTTTTTTTTTTTTTTTTTTTTTTTTTTTTTTTTTTTTTTTTTTTTTTTTTTTTTTGTCTTTTTGAGACAGGATCTCTATGCAGTTTAGGCTGGCCCTGAGCTCACTTTCTGGCCCACGCTGGTCTTGAACTCTCAACAATCCTTCTGGTCTTGAACTCTCCACAATCCTGCCTCAGCCTCTGGAGTACTGAGATTGCAGGTGTGCACCATCACGCCCAGCCTCTCTACCTTCTTTAAGAACCAGAATACTATTTTTTGGCTGGGAGGAAGTAAGCTTCCTTTTGTGAATTTTAATAATACTTAAAATAGTCTAATTGTTCTGATAACTGGTAAAAATAGAAGGGCTTTACCTCTGCCAAAGTCTACAACTTGCTACCAAACAGGCTTGGTTGGCTTTTGAGAGAGGACTCAATATCTGAAAATCGGAAGAGGAATAAGTTTTACAATATTGAAGGTGCACCTGACCAAATTAGTGAAATACAAGGGGTATGGTAAAGCTGCTTAGCTAGACGCAGGGACAGGGGCTCAATCCCTGCGTGCCCTATCGGCCCCGCCTGTGGGCAGCTGAGACTGTGATTGAGCCTGGGCATGGTGGCCCATGCCTGTAATCCCATCGCTTGGGAGGCCGAAAATAGGAGGATGCCTACGAGTCTGATCTACGTAGTAAGATCCTGTACTAAATCATAAATAAATAAATTTTTGAAACTTTACTAGACTCACCCCATTAATCACCTAGCTCAGTGGCTTAAGTGTCTGCCTGGCAAGCCCAGGGTCTTGAGTTTGATCCTTCAAAAGAGAATAAAAGAAAAATCACCCTCAAGATACCTCTCCGCCCCACTCTGAACACACTTACCCTATTGCAATGGCCACTCTCTGGAGCAGTCCTAGAGACTAGGACTGGGTCCCTACAAGGTCTGATAAAAGGTGCAGGGCGTGTGGTCCAGAGGGAGGGAGGGCAAGCTCCTAATACCTTGCAGTGTCTGGCACCACACGACTTCTGGCTCTTCCCCGAAGTAAAAAACGACAGCGGAAGGTAAAGGTTTTCAATCGACTGAGGATACCGAGGCAGCCACAAGAGCACAGCCAAGAACATAAAAGCGTTTCGAACTGCTTCAATACAGTGGCCGGAAGAGGACGGAGCAGTAGTATTCGGGGGAGGAAGAACGAGGTGGCACCAGCCGCTAGTCAGCACGGATCTAGGAAGTGTGTGTGTCCAAGGATGATAGTAACACTCGGAGAAGGTCAAAGCTGAAGTTAACACTGTCCCACCAAACTCGACCCCGCTCTTAACCTAAAACACACAACTCCGCCCTACCACCGCAATTCCAGGGCTCGGGCCGGAACTCAAGGGCTCAGGCCGGCACCGGAAGCAGCGTTCCACCCGACCTCGTTTTACCGGAGGCTACATTTCCGGTAGCAGCGGCGGGAAACGGGCTGCTGGCTCTGTGTAGGCCTCTGAGGAGGTGAATCCGGCGCGTATCCGAACCATCAGAACCGCCACCATGGTAAGAAGTCGTGGGCCGGTGGTGCTGGAGCTCCCGAGTCAGCCGTGTGCTGAGGGCGTGGTGGATGGGGAGGAAGCCGTGGGTTGGGGCCACTTAAGGTGAAGGCCCAGGCAGCGGCTGTTCTGTACCAGCTCCAGATACCCGGACCTTGCGCGGGATCGGGGGAGAAACAGAGGGCCGGGTCGCTCGGTGGAGGCGTAGTCGGAGCCGCGGCTCCACGCCCTTGTGGCTGTGATGCTTGGAGCCCGGGAGGTGTTACGTAATTTGCCAAGTGAATGTCCGAAATTTCGGAGCAGAACTACAACCTGGGCGGGGCACAGGGGGACAAGCGGGTATAAGGTTCAGACGTGGAGGTGTGAGGCCAGGAAGGGGTGCGGGAGGTCTGCGTCCGCAGCTGCAGCCTGGCTGGGTCCGTGGGCGGGAAGAGCGGACACAGACGGGCGCGCACTTGGGAGGCCGCTTAGGTTTGTGCGTGTGACGGTTCTCAGTAGCAGGGCTACGCAGTGAGGGGCTTCGTACGTCTAACGAGTTTAGCTTTCTAACTGAGCACACGGATACTATACTTAAGTGTGAAAATTAAGTTGGCAAAAGTTACGGCAGAGAAGGGAGGTGGAGTAACAGTATTTTGAGTTGATGGTTTCTGAGAGGCTCCTAATAATTGTGGGTTTTCCCAGCAAAAATAGGAACTGGAAAACTCAAGGGTAAACCAGTTGGAGGGGTAGAATGAAAGTTGCTAGAGGGGGAAGGAAGAGGTAGAGGATGAGTAGGTTCTGGTTACTGAAGGCTTTGCCTGTTACTTCGTTATGTTGATGAGGCTTAACGTTGAAGGCCTTGCACTAACTGCCACAGTGACTTGAACCCATTTGGACTTAGAAAATGGGTAAGATTGGAAGCAGGGCCACCCCATGATGTTGAAGTAACTGTTGCCTGCACAGCTTTCCAGATGGTGAGACGTGTCATAAAGTTCCTTAATTTCTCCCATGTTAAGTGTCTTCATTTGTAAAATAGGATTGATAATGGATCCAATTTTTGTATTACACGATATGAACAGTACTAACGACAATGCCTGAGCACCCAATCAGTCTTAGGAAAATGAATGAATGGTTCAGATCTAGAGGAGAGAAGCTCCTTTAAATCCGCCACCGCCCCCCCCCCCCATCACTAAGCCAGGGGGGGTGCATACCTCTAATTCTAGCACTGGGAGAGTTGAAGTAGGATTGCTGAGTTGGAACCCAGCTTGAACCATGTAGTGAAACTGTCTCCAAAAAAAAAAAAAAGATCACTAATGAGAACAGAACCACATACTGTGGTAGGCAGTATCCTAGGGGGAATCAAGTTTCCTTCAAGCTCAGAAAGATGAGTAGAAGGTACAGAGTAGAAGGTGTAGGACTAACCTACACCTGTCAGAACGATGGGAGGCTGATTATATAGATCAGATGTCAGGTGGTGTTTCTAAGGGAATAAAACTGCCAGCAGCACCTATGGTGTCTGTGTGGTCTCCTTATTTTAGCAAATTCATACTGGAAGCTAGACCATAAAGCAGTATTGTGAGTATTGTGTTAAGAATACTATTAATATACCACTCTGGCCACCAGAAGTTTACCTCTATGGATCTTGGAAATAGAATAACAAAATTATTAATTTGAAGATTCCATCCTCCCCACTTCCAAGATGACCAACTCCTTTTGAGCAATAAGCTGCACTTTGATTGGATTTTAGTGCCAGTCCAGCCCAAGGCTGTTGTTATTTATTAAATGGGATTTAGACACCCCATAGCACTTGAGTCACACCTATAATCCTCACAATGGTAGGTGAATTAATCTCTAGTATAAGTGGATTTAATTAACTTGGTAACATACCACACTCCTCCCTGAAACAATACACAAAAGCAGTTGTAACATGAGATTTTTTTTTAATGTTACTAGAGATTGAATCCAGGGCTTTCACACACACTGAGCTACATCCTCAAGCCCCTTCTCCCCCCACGTACTGGGGATTGAACCATCCCCATCTTTTTTTATTTTTTGAGACAAGGACCGTGCAAGTTCAAGTAGAACTTGAGCTTAAGATCTTTATGCCTTGGCCTTTATAAGGGCTGGGATTATATTCATGGGCTTTTTAGTTTTTCATTTTGAGACAGAGTCTCACTAAGTTGCCTAGGCAGGCCTCAGTCTCCATAAGTGCTGGCTGGCATTACAGGTATTTGTCACCATGTGTAGCTGAGAAAGATTGATTTTTAAGGGAAGACAGAATGGCAGACAATTGGGCTGAAAATAGGGTGACGTGGGAGACTTAGGAAAAAGCTGTGCTTTAGCTCTGTTAAAAAGGCTTGGAAGCCGGGCGTAGTGGCGCAGGCCTGTAATCCCAGCACTTGGGAGGCTGAGGCAGAGGATTGTTGTGAGTTCGAGACCAGCCTGAGCTACAAAGTGAGCTTAAGGCCATAGTGGGGAATTTTAGGGAGGGCCCAATGGTTTGTGGGTCCAGAAGAACCAAGTCTTATGCCTGCTGCTTTCTTCTTGCAGACGGTGGGCAAGAGCAGCAAGATGCTGCAGCACATTGACTACAGAATGAGGTGCATCCTGCAAGATGGCCGGATCTTCATTGGCACCTTCAAGGCTTTCGACAAACATATGAATTTGATCCTCTGTGACTGTGATGAATTCAGGAAGATCAAGTGAGAAGAGGGCTGTTGGGGATCTGGAGGAGTGGATTAAGGGGGTGGGCCAGGCAGCAGAAAGTGTTGTGGCTAGTTGGCTCCTCTTGGTTCTGCTTTTTCAGACATAAGTGGGGACATTGAACACTAAGAAATCTTCCTTAGTCCAGCAAGCCTCTCCAGTTCTAGTAAAGTGAAAGTTGTGAGGAGGGCTGTTAGGCTTTTAGTTTCTCGGATTTTGCATGCCCCTGAGTACAGGGGTAATGGGCTCTCATGTTCTCCTCACAGGTGTGGGGGGGAGAGCTTGATTTTACCTATTTCTAAAGCTCTAGCCTACAGGGGTCTCCCAATGCTGCCTAGTCTGAAACTGCTTTAAGAAACCTCTGACCCTCTTCAGGGTAAGTGCTCTGCTCCCCGTGTTGATGTGCAGCCAGTAATTTTTGTTGGCATTTTAAAAACATTGGAGATGTTTTCTGCTTTGATACAATTTCCTGAGTTATTGGCTAACACCCTTAAGTATCTTTGATCATAAGCTTGTGGCCTACAAAATGAAATAGTCTAGCTTTTCACCCTGTCTTACATTTAAGACATATCGAGGCCTGAAGAGGTTATGTGACTTTGTGGTTATATGCATACTTTTTGGCTTGTGCAGTTTCCTTCTGTTGTCAGTGAACGTGAATTTTTTTTAAGGGAATGCTGTTGTTTTGTGGTCTTAGGCTAAGAAATATGGGGGGGGGTAGAGCTGAGTGCTTGGTAGGTGTTAGAGAGGCCAGCATATCAGTGTGAATCTATTCCAAATGGTTCCTTTCTGTTTTTTACATGAAACTGATTTACTGGTAAAAAATATTTAGTGGAAAAGTTAAAAATCAGTGGGAAAAAGCTGAAATGGCCATAAGGATTTTTTTCTCCATATTATGTTTATTAATTAAAAACAAAATCTGAGCTGAAAAGAATTTTGTACAGGAAAGCAATTTATAAAATATCAAAGTAAAAGCTTAAGTTTTTTTTTTTTTTTTTTTTTTTTTTTTTTTTTTTTTGTACTGGGGATTGAACTCTGGACCTTGCACTTCCCAGGCAGGTGTAATGCTGCTATCTCACCAGCTCTCAAGTTTTTTAAAAATTAAAATATTTTGTTTTTGATTTTGAGGATCTTGGCTTTTATTGCCTATCGTTCATCTTTTCCCCCTATCCTGTTGCAGTTATTTTTCTTCATTTTTGCTTTTCAGTTTTTTTTTTTTTTTTTTGGTTTGTTTTTTTGAGGAACATATGGAAATACTTCACCTGTCTATATGAAACTTCTCTTACCTTTATTGCTTTTTTTAAATTTCTGAAGTGAGATGAAGAGCAAAAGTAGAGGCTGGTGAGGTTGAATTGGTCCTGGAAGGCACTGAATGAAAGAGGGGTAGGTGGGATTCACTTGACTTGGGGAGTTGCAGCTGCCTCCTGACATAACAAAGACTTGGCTGAAGGAAGGATCTGCACAGCTGGCTGTAGGACAGCCTCTGAGCCAGGGCTGAGTTTCCTTGTTCCTTGGTCTGTGCATCCTCTGAGGTTGGTAGAAGTGGGTAGATAGCTGCCTAAGGGGTCATGTATTCACCCTGTGGAGACTGCAGAAGAGCTGTCTCAGAAAGTGAATGTGCTGTTGCTTAGGAGAGAGTATAAAGCAGGCCTTGGAGAGACACTTGGGCAGGTGAACCTGAATTTTACCTCTAATGCTTCCTCTTTTTCCCTTCTAATACTGCTTTAGGCCAAAGAACTCTAAGCAAGCAGAAAGGGAAGAGAAACGAGTCCTCGGTCTGGTGCTGCTACGAGGGGAGAACCTAGTCTCTATGACAGTGGAAGGACCTCCTCCCAAAGATGTGAGTCTGAGCATGAAGTGTGAGAGGGAGACTAGGCTATGTAAGCTTCTGCATTTCACTGTCTTTCTTAAGGGGAACCATCTGAATTACCCTCTTTTATAGGTAAGAAGTGGAAACTTAGAAACGGAGTAGGATTTGGGTTTTGCTGGATTTAAAGTTCTTTCCTCAGTTGACATACATAGTGGAGAGGCACCTGAAGCCAGCTGCCCCAGTTCTTTTTTTTTTTTTTTTTGGTCTTTTTGAGATAGTCTTACCATGCAGCTCAGGCTGGCCTTGCGCTCACTTTGTAACCCAGGCTGGTCTAGAACTTGCAGCAGTCCTCTTGTCTCAGCCTCCTGAGTGCTAGGATTACAGGTATGGGCCGCCACACCCAGCACACCAGTTCTTAATGTGTTGGCAAAGTTTAAGTGGAACTTAAAAATTTCATAACTCCGAACAGTGGCATTGTATCAGTTATAGTATAACAGCTCATGGTGTTAAGCATTTGCTGTGTAATAAGATTATTAGTATTTTTTAACACTCTTTTGAAGTAAATTATCCTTATATAGGTGAAACAAACTGGAGTTTATTAACTTGCCTGACATGTCACAGTTGATCCTTGAGCCCTTATTATAGAATCTTGATTCTATAAACATCAAACTAAGTTTATAAATAGAGTAAGCTTGGGAGTCTAAGCAAATTTGTTTCTCCTTTTTTCATTTTAAGACATTACTAAGAGAATAATTTTGCCCATTTTTTATCTAATCGCTAATGTTTATGGGGGGGTTGTACTTAACACATGATGTGCATGTTGTACTGTGCTCTGCCTTTTTTTTTTTTGGTGCCAGGGATAGAGCTCAGTACTCTGCGCTTGCCAGGTAGGTGCTTATGCTGCTGAGCTGTTTCTGGCCCTCTGCATCTTCACTTAACATTATAAACATTTTTTCAGTTACTCATGCTGTACCTAAAGTTATCCCTCTCGTGAAGGTCGTTTATCCCAGTTGTTCTTTTTTTGACTCTTACAATATTTTTGAGTTATAAATGTCTGTAAGAGGTATTACAATATTTTTTGGTTCAGGGTGTATGTACATATTCTTAAGTACACTCTTAGTACACCCAGTGGAATTTGCTGTTTTATTGTGATCCCATTGTTTATAGGTAAGGGGATTAAGTCCCAGCATTAGGGGATTTTTTTTTTTTTTGTCACCTAGGATGTGAGAGTTATTTGGAAATGGATCTCATGTCTCTGTTGCCAACTTAACTTCTCATGTCTGCTGAATAGAACCTGGGCCTGTGGTCTTGCTTTGATTCTTATAGGAGGTTGACCTGTGACAGTTCTCCCTACACTTAATTTCTAGCTTGCTTTGAAAGTGACCTATGACCATTTTTGGATGGAAGTCTGAGGGGCTCTCTTAGCAATGGTATTTCAAAGTACACTTGTGATTCTCTAGGCCACTGAGTATTTTAGTTTGTTTCTTTATTTTTCAGACTGGCATTGCCCGAGTGCCACTTGCTGGAGCTGCTGGGGGCCCAGGAATCGGTAGGGCTGCGGGTAGAGGAATCCCAGCTGGTGTTCCCATGCCACAGGCTCCTGCAGGACTTGCTGGGCCAGTCCGTGGGGTTGGTGGGCCATCCCAACAGGTGAGGAGTTGATGGAAGGGGATCATCTTTTGGTCACACTTTGGGAAGAGCCCAGAGTGGTCAGCCTGTGATTATCAGGCTGCTCACTTCTATTAGAGTGAAGAGGTACACAAAAGGGATTGTGGTCAGCTGCACTTGAGCAAGACATTAATGCAGATGCCTTCCCTAAATTGAATTGGGTACCATTAAACTCAGGCCTGGAAGGTGGGAGGGCAATTGGACATTCCCATTTGACCTTTCCTGACACTTGGAATTGGGTAGGAGTTGTGCTTTAGGGAATTTGGTATCTGCTCTTTCACCAGGTCGAGGCTAGGAATGGGAAGCTGCAGTGTACTGTACTGTTCTCGCTTCCTTCCTTCTTGTGTCCTTTTAGGTGATGACCCCACAAGGAAGAGGCACTGTTGCAGCTGCTGCAGCTGCTGCCACAGCTAGTATTGCAGGTGCCCCGACCCAGTACCCACCCGGCCGTGGGGGTCCTCCTCCACCTATGGGCCGAGGGGCACCCCCTCCAGGTGAGGAGCTCCTGAGGAGACCGGGGACCACTGATGGGAGATGCTGTAGCTGGATTAATGATGAGATAGCACCTTGACTGAAACTGATGATGCATTTGTATAATAAAGCAGGATTACTCTGAGATCCGGCTTAGAACTAGAAGAACAAGAGCCTTTCACTTGGAGTCCTGGCTCTTTGGCTTAAGTACCAGTTTGTTAGGAGAGGCTGAGAGGGTGGAGTGGTTTGTGTGGCTTGGTAGATAATTTTGTATGGTTTCTGCTACCTTTTCAGGACAAGCAATTGATGTATATATCCTTGGGGCTTTTCTTTTTTAGGAATGATGGGCCCTCCTCCTGGCATGCGACCACCTATGGGTCCCCCAATGGGGATCCCTCCTGGACGAGGGACTCCTATGGGCATGCCCCCTCCAGGGATGCGGCCCCCTCCCCCAGGTATGCGAGGTAAGTTCCTCTTGCAGTGATGTTGGGTTCCTGCTCTAGAGCCTGATGGGATGGGAAAATGGAGGGAAGGTTGGATTTATTAGATTCCCCAACTCCTTGGCTTTTGGGCCTTAAGGTTTGAGAACTGAAGTACTTCTCAGTGCCTAATGGCGCTAAGAAATAGCATCCTTAGGGTCCCAGCAGAGGATATGATATGAGATTGTCTTACGTCCTAGGTTTGATAGTATTTAGTAATTAAGGGGTGCTCTGGGCTTAGCAATACTGTTGATTATAGATGCCTTTTTAACTCCTGAAGAGTGTTGAAGTGGCACCCATGTAAATAAGAAAATAGGCCCAGCTGGGCGTGGTGGTGCAGACCTGTAATCCCAGCACTCGAGGCTGAGGCAGGAGGATTGTTGTGTGTTCGAGACCAGCCTGAGCTACAAAGTGAGCTTAAGGCCAGCCTGAACTGCATAGTGAGACCCTGTTTCATAAAAATAAAAAAAAAAAAAGAAAATAGGCCCAGAGAGTGCTTGGCATCCTCTCAGCCTTGTTTTTTTGCACCAAGCCACAGTCAGATGTAGTGACCCATGTTTTTCTAGTTGGGTTTTCCAAGTATAGGAACCTAGCAGCCCCAGGAAAGTCCCTTGATTGCTTGATAACTGTGGGCTTCAGGGATTGGGTGGGGACGGGAATATGATTTGCAGATCAGGCACTGACTAAACTTCTTACTCTTACTTCAGGCCTTCTTTGACCTTGGCCAGAGTTATGGAAGTAGCTCCACGGAAGCGTGGGCCGATTCCCAGGGCCACGTTGCCACAGACCTGTTTGTTTGTTATGCTGTTGTTCGCGGAGTCTCACCGGATTGTCTGGTTTCCCTTACAGGGCCCCCTCCCCCGGGAATGCGCCCACCAAGGCCCTAGACTCATCTTGACCCTCCTCTGCTCCCTGCCTGTCTCCTGTGAGGCTGTACATAGTCCTTTTATTTCCTTGTGGCCTATGAAACTGGTTTATAATAAACTTTTAAGAGAATATTATAAATGCACCTCATGTATCCATTTATTTTAGAAAAACTTTGATGTATTTGGTGCTTAATAGAGTCAAGGGTTATCTCAAAAAACTAGTCCTAATTTTAGTTGCTTCCCCGTAAAATACTTTTCGTAGACCAAGGTTTATAAAATGAAAATATAACCAGACTTTCCTTTCATCAAACATGAAAATTAGTTTGTTTTTTTTTTTTTTTTAATAAACTAATGCCCTTGGTCAGGGCTGTGAAGTGGTATATCCACTTGGGAAGGCACTCCTCTAGAGAAGAAGAGTCATGGTATCCCTTCCAGGATCATAGGTAATTACTATTTTTGAAATGTGTAATTCCCAGAGTGTTTAATGGGCTACAGAAATAAAATGGATACTTAAATTACTTTATAGGGGAAGAGTTCTGAATTTTTAGCAAAGGAGGTGTTAATGAAAAAATATCACTGCAGATTTTAATTTTTTGTTTGCTGTTTTTGTCTTTGACACAGGGTCTTGTATTGCAGTTCAGGTTGGCCTTGAGCTTACATTGTAGCTCAGGCTGATCTGGAATTTTTAACAATCATATCTCCTGAGCATTGGGATTACAGATGTGCACTACCACACCTGGAAGCAGTTTATTATAAACCTTCTATCACTCCAGCAATATACTGGGGCTCAACAGTCAGTCAATATTTCACCACTCTTTCATCAAAAGGAAAAATTAGTGGGTAGTATAAACAGATTTATGAAAAAAATTATAGATAACATCAAAACAGTAAAAGGAGCTAGATATGGTGGCATGTATCTGTCTGGGAGGCTGAGGCAGGAAGATCATAACTCTGCCTCCAGCCTGGGCAAGTAAGACAGACAAAGCTTTTCCTTTAAGATGGAACAGCAATTCCCATTATTAGCCAACATATAGGAACTTCTAGCTGTGGCAGTTTTAAAAGGTTAAAATAGGAAAGGAAGTAAAATTGAAATGATAGAATCATGCATAAAAGAATTCACAAGAGGGGCTGACCAGATAGCTCAGCAGACTAAAGCATGTGCTTAGGCAAGCTGCAGGGACAGGGTTCAGTCCCTAGTATGCCAGTGCCATGCCCCACCCCCAGGGCACACAGACAATTGAGACGGCACAACGGTACAGGCCTATAATTCCAGCACTTGGAAGGCTGTACATAGAATCACTACAAGTCCAGTCTACATAGTGAGACCATGTAGACCCTGTACCAAATTTTTTTTTTTTTTTTTTGTATTTTTGAGACAGGGTCTTACTATGCAGTTCAGGCTGGCCTTAAGCTCATTTTGTAGCTCAGGCTGGTCTCGAACTCACAACAATCCTGCCTCAGCCCTCCCAAGTGCTGGGATTACAGGCCTGTACCAAATTAAAAAAAATCACAAAGCTGTTGGAGCTAATGAATTTAGTATAATTGTAGGATAAAAAATAACATGTGCCAGCATAAAACAATTTGGAAAGGGAAAAGAACTCTTAGCCAGAATAATTTTTAGGAATCAATATACATACCAAAATGTATAAATGGGCTGTCACTGCACTATAACACTGAAAATAACTTCAAAAGTTTGGAGAAATAGGAACCCTAAGGCAGTGCTGGTGAAAATGTAAAGTGCAGCGCAGGAGGAAACAGTTTGGCACTTCTGGAAAGCTAAGTAGTCATGGTTAGCTAAGAACTCTCCTGTGTTGATGGTATTATGTGAGCTACATTTGGCCTTGTCCCTGGTTCTTGGCACAAAGCATCTAAAACCTCTGGGATTTAGAAATGACTTCTGTTACAGTGGGCCCCTTTGTAACAAGTCACCTCCTGGGGTGACCTTGGAGGGAGCCCTCGCAGAGCCACAGGATGGGAATGACCCCCTTGAGAAGGGAATGACCCCCTTGAGAAGGGGGAAGCAGTTGGGAGGGCTGGTGCTTAGCCTCTGAGCCAGTGTGTGTGGCTGGAGCGAACTGTGAGATTTGGTGGACTTTTAGGTTGTGAACCCTGGAGGGTCCTGTCCCTGAAGGGCAGGAAGACACAAGTCCTGCCCCACATGCACCTTTTCATCAGGCTGCTCATCTGCAGCCTTTATGGGAATTATCCTGTCTAGCAAACTACAAACCTAAGTGTTTCCTGAGTCTCATGAGTCACCCTAGCCAGTTCTCACTGGTGTGAGTAGGAGGTGGGGGTATCTGGAAACCAGTTGAGTTTGTCAGGAGCACAGATCCCATCCTGAGACCAAAGGCTGTCATCTTAAGAGTTTGGATGAGACAACACCTGGAAGTGTCTATCTTCAGGGCTGATTTTGAATAAATCAGACAAATCCAGAGATAGCAGGTTGGAAGTTACTAGGGATCCAGGAAGGGGAAAGTGTCACCCTGCAGGGTCTTGGGATATCCTTCAGAGATCGATGTCTCCATTCTGCTCATGCAGGAGGTTCACTGACTTTCCACAGAAGAGTTAACTTCAGACATGTCAGTGAGATTATTAGCATTAAAGATTAATACACAGAGCAGGTGTTTAAGACATACATGGCCTGAGGTTGGGGATATGTGTGTGTGTGTGGGGGGGGATATGACATACAAAAATCAAAATTTGAAATAGTTATTACATAAAAGTGGCATTAACCCACCTCAACATTCTCACTTTGAACACATTTGTACCATCCTCCTGGCCACTTTCTAAAGCAGTTCTTGGAAGTCTGCATGTCTTTGTTGTACTGTCGTGGTAGTATTGATGTCCTGAATGGATTCAAAACCTTTATCTTTCGTTTTGACTTTGGGGAAGAGCAGGAAGTGGCATGATGTTAGATCTGGTGAAAAAGCTGAATGAGATTCCCTGCGGCACTTTTTACAAGCTATCTTTCCACTGGCAGGCGCTTGGTGGCAGTGTTCACTAGTTCTATCATACTTCTCTTGCAGATCTTATTTATTTTTTGTCTTTTTGAGACAGAGTCTCACTATGCAGTTCAGGCTGGCCTTAAGCTCACTTTGAGCTCAGGCTGGTCTCGAACTCACAACAATCCTCCTGCCTCAGCCTCCCGAGAACTGGGATTACAGGCATGCGCCATCATGCCTGGCCCTCTCTTTGAAGCAACGAAAATTTCTACAGTTGTGTCAGGGCTGGGGAGATAGATTAATAGAATAAACACTTTCCTGGTAAGTGCAAGGGCCAGAGTTCAATCCCTGGTTCTGCCAAAAGAAGCAAAACAAAAGCAATACAGCTATGCCAGAAAAGTGGACAGAATGAGGGAGGATAAGTGAAGTGGGGAATATTTTTATGGAGATTAACGGTGGTGTGTCTTACCATAATAGTTTTTAACTTTAAACATTTGGTGTATTTTTCGATTACCTCTTGTATGGTTCTTGAGGTATCCTTTAAATTGGGTGAGGTGTTTTGCCTAAACATTCTTTGAACTCTTTGAATATTTCTTCATCTTAAGGTCAGGTTGTGGTCCTTTCACCTTATCAGCTAGGTTAATTTATAGACTTGCAGTGTTTTAAAAGATTTGGGTG
This sequence comes from Ctenomys sociabilis, assembly GCA_004027165.1. Lineage (NCBI taxonomy): Eukaryota > Metazoa > Chordata > Mammalia > Rodentia > Ctenomyidae > Ctenomys > Ctenomys sociabilis. The sequence continues at coordinate 50,393 of PVKA01003437.1, forward strand.
TGGTGGCCCTGGTGTGTAGGCTTTGGGGTCCTTCATTTATGGAGTAAGGGTATAGATGACCTTGGGTAATTATGTCCTGAGTTGTAGTTTTCTGAAGAGAACAATTTTAACTTTGTCCCCTTTTCACTTATCTTTATATCTTGTATCCTGCCTCATATAGGGTGATCTTACAGAGTGATAAAGTTTTCAAGCTAGAGTTGGTGACCACACATATGGAATACATTGTTGCTAAGTGAATTTGAGCTCAATTTAAAAGAAAAATTTCTTTTCAGAAAGTTGGTTAAGGCTTTTCTCAGTGGAGAAAAAGCTGAGCAGAAATGAAGTTGGTTGCTGGGCAACCAAGACCCTTGCCTCCGGGGCTGGGGATTGTACTCAGTTACAATCCCAGCCATTTATTTTCTTACCACCCTCATACTCTTTTTTTTTTTTTTTCTTTCTTACGTTCAGTCACGAAGTTACATGTTTTATGGGCTATTTGTGTGCTAAAAATGCTTCAGAAATCTGTTAAGCCAATTTCAAGGAAAATAGCCAAAATGTTAAATGCCAAATAGTGACTACTATCAACACAAAGGTTAAGGGATTTATGAAAAGAAACTGGAAATGTTAGAAAAAAATCTGAAATTAAAACTCATTAAAGGTAATTAAATGAATTCTACAAATAAAGCGCTTAAATACATTGCTGTAGTAGCTCCTTAACACTTCTGTTCAAATACTAGCAAACCACACAATCAGATACTTGACACAACCAAACAAATAGTACAAATGAAAATCCAACCCCAGCATTAGCCATGGTTCCTCTTGAGGAAGGTAGGAGTTCGATTTCTGCCACTCATTGGCCAACCAGTATTTCAGGTCCATGCTGGTGTTTGCCATGGTTTCATCGTGTCTATACCAAGAGGGCCTTGGACACTGACCATGGCCAGAATTCACGTTGGCCCAGAGCCAGGAAGGAGCTTTAAGTTAAGGCAATGATATAGAGGATTAGGTGAGGGTCAGCCTGTCCAGCCAGATACATCGGGTTGTGAGAAGCTACACTAGAAATGAGAGAACAAACTTAAGGGGAAGGCGATGGAAAGCGTAATTATGGTTGGAAGGACCTTCGGTATGACCCACTAGAAGGGATATGCAATATGGCTTTCCACATCACATATTTCACATCTGAATAAACCTGTGAGGAGCCAGCTAGCCCACTCAAGTCCTCACAGGGCAGTGTCAACAGTTTCAATTTCATCCTCTGCTCCAATTGGCCAGGCTCTGTTCCACTCTCATTTCTGATTGGCCAAGTCACACAACAAACCACCACTTCCAAAGCAGAATTTTCCAGTTTGGGGCTGCACAAAGTGATAGGTAGCACCCGCCATCTTTAACAATGTGGCAGGTCCACCTTGCACAAAATCCGCCATGATAGTACCAACCAAAAAACTACCGCGTGAGTAACCACCATCTTATGAACTTGACCACGTGTGCCACACTGCTCTTTCACCAAAACCGCCCGGAAATTAAAGTGAGGGAATAAAAGGACGCCTGCCATATTTTATACTATGTCGAGCACTTGAGCCGCCATCTTCATATTACGTGCCCAGGGTGCTCCACCAATTTCCTGCACAGTGGAACAAAGACTCGCCCGCCATGATGCGGCCTTCCGGCTCCTCAAACTCTGGACTAACCAGGTCCGCCATTTTGTGCTGTCAGCGAGCCACGGAGAGCCATGCTGAGCAGGGCGCAGTGTAAGGACCGCCTCTTGGAGCCTACCCCAGGACTCTGCTCTCTCTGTTTTCACCTCGCAAGAAACCCTGATTCGGAGAACAACCTTGGTCTTGGGCCTCAGACACCGCGACAGGCAGAGTTCCAAAAACCCTAGGTCACGTAACAGCCGACGGCCTCGCCGGCCTCACTGCCCTCGCCGCCCTCGTGTCGCAGCCGGCACTCGCTGATGGCGCAACCCTGAAGCGGCGACCCCTTGTCCTCCACAGCCTGAGAGTCGGCCATTGCCCTGTTGGCACCGTGGATCCGCTCGCACCCATTTGAGCGACAGTGACGGAGGCAGATGTGCCGGATAGTGCGCTAACCCACCAGCCCAATGTATTTTCACACGTAAGAAGCTTCAATAAGAGATGAAATTAAAGCAGGTATCGAGGCCCCGCTGTACAGAGAACAAAATAACGTGGGTGTCCATTGCCCCGATGGTGTTAGGATACGGCAGGTGTCAGGCCCCATGGGCTGAGGGTCTGGGCCGAAGCAGGCATCCATAGCCCCACTGGGCAAGGGTGTCTCCTGGAGAGAAATAGCTCAGCTCTTAAAAAATTTTATTTTTTATTTTTATTTTTTTTTGAGACAGGGTCTTCCTGTGACCTTCAGGCTGATCTTAAACCCACTTATGTAACTAAGGCCGGCTTTTCTTTAAGACAGGGCCTCACTATACAGTTCAGGCTGGCCTTGAGCTCACTTTGTAGCCCAGGCTGGTCTCAAACTCCCAACAATACTCCTGCCTCAGCCTCCTGTGTGCTGGGAAGACAGGGGTGCACCACCACGCCCTGTTTAGGTTTTATATTCTGAGTCACTTTCACTAAATTGCCCACAGGGGGCTTGAGTTTATGATGTTTCTATCATGGTCTCCCAGAGTGTTAGGTTTATAGGTATGTACCTCCACAGCAGGCCTTACTCCTCTTTTTACTATGCAGATAATGAGCATAATCACATGAAAGAGAAACACGCAATTACATATTTCCTAGTGATATTTTTGTGTGTGGTGGAGGGGGTTGAGTATGTAGGTTAGTATGGCCTCCAATTCACAGTGAACTTTCTGCCTCAGCCTCGACTGGGGCTACAGGCCTACACCACCGTGTCTGGTTGACAATCTAGTTTTTCATAAAAGCCTCTATAGTTTTAGTCTACATTAATGAAGTGGTCTGTGGCAGTGTGGACTAATAGAGACAATCCATTATTCTATAGTTCATCTACTTCTTTCTTTCTTTCTTTCTTTCTTTCTTTCTTTCTTTCTTTCTTTCTTTCTTTCTTTCTTTCTTTCTTTCTTTCTTTCTTTTGTATTTAGGACAGGGTCTACAGGGTCTCACTGCGTAGATTGGACTCTAGTGAACCTCCTGTTTACAGCCTCCCTAATGCTCGAATTACAGGCGCGTGCCACCTTGCCCAGTCTCAGTCACCATCTCAGTGCACCCCGCCCCAAGGGCGGGACCAGCGCCCTGAAAGCCGAGAATCAAACTCCAGCCTCTGCGTCTGATTAAGCAGGTGGTTTAATCTTCTGAGCTATTTGGCCGGCCCTTTACTTGTTTCTTAAAAAAATTTTTTTTAATCAAGGAAGGCCTCTGAAAAAGAATTTGTAGGTCGTTACACCCCAGATGTTCAATATCTGCTTGGGTTTTGTGATCCCCAAAGTTTTACAAATATAATGACTTGCATATTATTAAGTAAAAATACTGCTTTTTGTTTCACCAATTCTTCGTGGTTTAACTTAGTCTTTTTCACCAGCAGATAATAAATAACTATATTTTCTATGTAAAGATTATTCTATATTTAGATAATGAAAATGAAATTTGAGTCAAAAGAGGTAAACATTTTAATTAATAAGAAAATTAATCAAAATTAATGAACTTAAAAGCTGGAGTCAATTTGCCCTGTTACAAATCAGACACAACTTACACTTCATAACATGCTGATCAGAATTGGTGATTATTGTTAGAAAAAAGGCACTGAGAAAATGGAACATCATTATATCTGTTTTTATTTCATTTGAAGTTTATTGTTTCATTGTCTTCACTTTTAGTTGTTTTTTTTTTAACCACCTCTGTCTTCTTTTGAGTATTGTATTTCAAAACAGAGCTCACAAATATATTCCATATTGCTACATGCATCTTAGTGATTTCCAATGAATGGATATAATTTGATCATTCCTCCCATTTGGGGAATTCATAGTATTTCTGATTTTACAAATCATACAGAAATGAATTAGAGATATATATATCCTTGCCTTTTATACCTTATTTTGGGAGCAATATTTATTATTTAGAGGCAGGAGCTAGAACGGAAACCATTACTTACTTAATCCAGGTACCTGTGTCAGATACCCCGGAAGGCTCTCCATAAAGAATTGGCCCATTTGGATGCCTTTGAGGGGAGCAGGAATGGAAAGGACAGTTTTCACTGAATACCATTTAGAACCTTTTAAATATTGAACACGTAAGTGCATTACCTCGTTTTAAAAATTAAGTACATTTTAAAAAATTAAAATCTTGAAATAATGAATGGATTTTAAAGGTCCACATCCACCAGGGGGCAGCATTGCTCCGTCAGGAGAAAGCTGAGCCACAAATACGAGGCTGTCGCAAGCGTGGGCCCAGGCCGCGGAGTCAGTGTTTTCCCTCACTTTATCTGTATTACTCCCGTTTTCTAAAAGATCTATATAGAAATAAAATAAGCTTGATCTAAGGAAAGGAGAAAATGGTGGGCCCGGCCCCTCCTTAGCTATGAGGCCACGCACCTCTCTCTATACGTACATGGCCCTAAACGTCGGGTTAGTGAGGAAGAGGGAAATTAGATTTATTTTAAAGCGTTGGCATGGGGCTGGGGTGTAGCGAGTCGTGCAGCGTGCCTAGCCCCCGCCCCGGACGGCGGCAGCGGTAGCACCGCGGGAGCCGGGAGCGGGAGCCGGGGGACGCAGCACTCTCGGGGGGCTCGGAGCGCCGCCGCGGGCCGCGCGTGGGTCCTCGTGCCCGGTGCGACGCGGGGCCGTCGGCAGGTCCAGAGGCGCGGCGGCCCCGCTGTCCCCGCAGTCCGGGCGCGCCCCGCCCGGCCGCCTGCAGCCCGCGCCGCTCCGGCTCCGCTTTTGCGACGCCCGGCCACGGGCCTTCAGCACCGGCAGCATCCCCTGGCACCCTTGGGGGCAATTCTGCCATGCTACCTCGGGAAGAGACGTGCCGTAGCCCGAGGGCGCCTCTCCCGCAGGGCCCGCCTGTGAGGCGCCCAGGCGTCACGAGTGCCCTTGCCAGGGAGGCCCTGATCCAGCCCACTGGGGTGGACAGGGCAGTGCGCTTCTGGTCACTCTGTCCCGGCCCTGGGGGTGCTGCTTGCAAATCTGCAATCCCTCTGTTCCCCAGAGTTCCCTTGACAGTTTACCGGCCTGTATCACTCTGGTTGTAAAGTAACTGAGATATTTTTTACAGGGCTCGAACTCAGGACCTGGCACTTGCCAGGCCGGTGCTTATGTCGCAGAGCTATCTCCCCGGCCCCAAAATACTGAGATTGTACTGGGCAGTGGGCTCGGAGAGTAGCTGGCACCCCCACCCCATTTGCTTTTACCCTGAGTGGGTGGGCAAGTACGGGGGCATTTGAACAACGGCAGCTCCTCTGGCTGCCTGGGGGCGTGTCTCAAGAGAGGAGGTGACAGGGATCCACCCAGGAGCGCTAAGTGATGTCCACAGGATCACAGGGACTCTGGCCACCCTTCAATGCAGACTAGACAGCACTGACAGTTGGATTTAATGAGGTAAGGAAAAAAAATTGGGGCAAAAATAATTTTAAGGACCAGTTTCAAAATCTCATGCTTGTAGGGCTGACTCATCTTCTCCCTCATTATAAATTTCCAAACATTTGAATGTATTCTTTAAAACATGTATAGATCACTTCTAAAATTTTTTTGTGTCATGAATAGATCCTCTAGCAAATGATAGAAGATTTATTGATTTAAAGTGCTTTTGCAAATCCAGGCTGGACCTCTAGAAGTCAGGCTTAATAATAAAAGCAAGTCCCTGTGAACAAAGAAATGTTCAACCACCCCTCTTGGTAGGATCAGAATTCAGAGTTACAACCAAAGGTTATGAGAAAGCAACACACACACACACACACACACACACACAAGCAACACACACACACACACACACACCCTCCCTCACAAACTAGGAGAGTGTGAACCATACACAGAAAAGTGAGTGCTGCAGTCCTACAAAGGCTTTGGTGTTGCAGACTTGTTCATCGGCCTGCGGCGCTAGTGAGAAATGGTGGCGAGGCCTAGTGGAAGGAAATGAGGTCCTGGGGGCTGGGCCCTTGAAGGGATATCGGGACCTGGCCCCTTCTTATCCTTCTCTTTGCTCCCCACTGTTATGAAACATACCTCCAATGCCATGCTCTCTGTCATAGCACACGGCTGCCACAGGCAAGGCCCATTTACTGAAACTGAGCCAAAGTAAATTTTCCTCAGTACAAGTGGATCAAGTATTTTGTCACAATGACAGAAAGCTGACTGATATCTGAGGGGCCACAGGTGTTAGATTTAGCAAACACTTAAAAGTAGCTATTCACATATTAGTGGCTTGGGTAAGGAAAATAGCTCAGCCACATAAGTGCCTATCTGGCAAGCACAAAGTCCAATTTGATCCCCAGTACTGCAAAACAAGACAGATACAGTGGCCTATACAAATCTACAAAGATTTGTATAGGCCACTATATATTCTTTGTATACAAATTTGTATATAAACGTGTATTCTTTGTATACAGTTATTTTGAGATAACTGTAGATTTTCATGTAGTTATAAGAAAAAATGCAGAGAGATCTCCCATGCCTTTTACCCAGTTTCTCTCAATGGCAACATCTTGCTAAACTGTAGAATAATGTCACAATCTGGATATTGTCAATATAATCAAGACCTTGAACATCTCATAGTGAAGTCTTTATACTGTGCTGTTCTTTCATCCATTTTCACAATCAGCTGTCTTTTGGACTTCAGGCAATCACTAATCTGTTTTCATTTCTATCATTGTGTTATTTCAAAAATACCTCAGTGGAGTCATACAGGATATCACTTTTTAGGATTATTTTTCACTCAGTATCATTTTATTGAGATTCTTTTAGGTGTTTGTGTTCCTAGTTCCTTCTTTTTGAGGACTGAGAGTATTCCATAGTATGAATGCTACAGTTTTTTCTTCTCTTTTTTTTAAGTCAGGATCTCACTGTGTAGTCCTAGGCTGACCTGGAACTCATTATGTAGCCCAGGCTGACCTTGAATGTATGTTGATGCTTTAACTTCCCAAGTGCTGGGATTGCAGGTAAGCCCCATCATGCTCAATTTGCTACAGTTGGGTTAACTACTTAAAAACTGAGGGACATCTGGGTTCTTTCTAGTTTTGGGATATTATGAACAAAGATGTATAAACATTCATGTATAGGTTTTTGTGTGAACATAGGTTTATTTCTGAGTTGAATAAACAGGAATAATCACTGGACTGCATGTGTGGAGGACATAGGGCTCTCTTAGTGTTCTTGGCAAGGCCTAGGAATTAAACTAGAATAGATTAGCAAAAGAAAAGTATAGAAGTTTATGTGACACAGTATGTTTTGTATGGCATAGGTGCTCTAACAAGGAAGCAAAGCTCCAAAGAATCTGGTTTCTTTCACCAGCCTAAATCTGCTGTTAAGCCCCTCCAGCATATTTTTCATTTTGTTTGTGTTTCAACTCCAGAATTTCTGTTTAATTCTTTTATATTATGTCTATCCCTTGGTGATACTGTTTATTTGGTGAGATATTGTTCTCAGCCTTTTTGCTTTTTACATAATGCTTTTAAAAAGTTATTTGAACATGTTCAAAACAGTTGATTTATACTCTTTGTCTAGTAAACTCAATGTCTACAGGCTTCCTCAGGGATAGTTTTTATTGAGTTATTATTTTTTTTTGCTTGGATATGAGCCATATTTTATTGGTTTGTTGTATGTTTCATAAGCTTTTTGAAATCCAGACATTTAAAATAATATCATGTGGCAACCCTGGAAACTTAAATTCTTCTGCCTATCTGGTGTTTGTTCCTGTGGGTTTTTTGTTGTCTGTTTTGTGATTTTTTTCTTGTACTGATGTAAAATTTTGTATAACTACTGAAGTCTGTGCTCATTAGTTATAAATTATTGAACAGGGATTCTCTTAAATTCGTTTTTGTCTTTTTGAGACAAAAAATACATTGAGCAGTTCAAGGTGGTGGTCTGGAACTTATAGAGACCCTCCGGCCTCAGCTTTTTGAGTGCTGGATTACAGGCATGTGCCACCACACCCAGCCTCTCACAAATTTCTTTGATGATAATTCTCCAGAGTTTATGTGTGGTGAGGTATACCCTCAGTTTTTAGGCTGAAAGTTTGTAACTCTTTCTTTCACTTCCTGCTTGTGCAGAGCCTCAAGGTTAGTCAAAGGTAAAAAACCTAGGCTTTCCTAGACAGTACATAGCGCTCTGTGAACATCCATAGTTTTATGTGTGCCTATTGCTTCTGAGATCTCTGGTACATACTGAAATGTCTTAATACCTCCTTTCTCATCTTTCAGAATTTTCAGTCAGCTCTTCGTTGGCCCCAACTTTAGCTGTTTTGATGTTAAGCAAACACTGCTTTTTTTTTTTTTTTTTTACAAAATCGGCCGTTTGCACTGAAGCTGCACAAATGGGGTTCATTGGATAGCAGTTCCCTGGGAATGGCGCTTCTGGGGGATGCCACCCTGTTCTGCCTTTTGCAATGGCTTCCAAGATGCTGAATCATCACCATGATTCAGGGCTGTGAATTTTTCAGGCAACAATGGTTGGGGTGGGCCTGAGAATGGAAAGGTAAAGGATGGGGACTGATAAGTTGAAATGTAAAACATTTGTTTCTTTCTACCATCCAGCTACTTTTATTTGAATACATACTCCTTAGATTGTTTATTAAGCATTTAGTTAATTCCCAGAGATGGATTTTGAAAATTCTTACTTTTTTTTTTTTTTTTTTTTGTCTTGAGACAGTCTCGCTATGTAGCTCAGGCTGTCCTTGAGCTCAGTTTGTAGCCCAGGCTGGTCTTGAATTGGCCACGAACCTCTTTCCTCAGCCTCCTGAGTGCTGGGATTACAGGTGTGTGCCACCACACCCACCCCTTACTCTTCTACTCTCTCTCTTTTTTTTTTGGTGGTACTGGGAATCGAACTCAGGACCTTGCACTTGCCAGGTAGGCACTTATGCTGCTGAGCTATATCCCTGGCTACTCTCCCATTCTTGATAGGCTGTGGCTGCAGAACTCACGATGCCTACTCTTTTAAGTACTTTTAAAAGTGCTTTTTTTTGTACTTTTTATTATTATTTTTAAAGAATATAAAATAGTGATAGAAGAAAACAGAATTATACATGATATAAGATTTCACTAATCAGAGTAATAGGAATCCAGCAATGGTAGCTGTATTACATGATGCTATGTGCAAAATAGTTTTTTAGATTACCAGATATAAATGTATAAGCTTTGTTTTTTTTAAAAAAAAAAACAATAACTAATAAGTTATAAGAAATTCAAGAGAGGAAAAAAATCAGTAAAAACAAAAATTGTAAGCATTAATTGCTTCTTTTTTTTAAATATTCATATAATTAGAATTCTCAAAGTAGAAAGGAGTAGGCAACAAATATTTAAAGATTTAAAATTTCTGAATTTAGTTCAACTTATAATACCACATTTCCAAGAAAAATGAACCTTTTGCACAAGAAATTTAAATAAAATCATACCAAGATGCACAAAAATGAGATTATCAAAAATTATTATAAAGAAAAAAATGGTTAAAGCATATAATAAAAATATTAGTTATGGAAGAACAAAATTAAGTAGCATCTTATTCCACATTAGAAAGAAAAAAAAAGGACCAAGTGTGTAAGAAACTAGACTAATTGAAGGACTGCAAGAAAAAAAAAAGATCTCTCTTCTTTGAATTTTATACTTAAACATATCTTTGAAAACTAAAAGTAAAATATTTCCTATTTATACAAACTTGAAGTATTTTAATACCTCCAGAGGTAGCATATAGGAAATAACAAAGAGCATAATTCAAAAGACAAAGAGAAGTTGAGTATGCTCCTGGATGAACAATAAAGAGCTCTCAAGCCGGGGAGATGGCTCAGTGGAATAAGCAGTTCCCTGGCAAGCACAAGGGCCTGAGTTAAATCCCTGGTTCTGCCAAAAACAAAAAACAAAAACAGAAGAAAGAGCTCTCAAAGTGATGGTAATGCAGGACTATATAAAATATATTAGATGAACCCTTATTTAAAAGGTCATTGAAGATTTCAATGAAACAGTATCAATCTTATGTCGGGTTATACACATATTTTTGTTCATATATATGTGTGTGTATGTGTGTATAAAGAACAGGGAAAAAGTAATATAAAGTCAACAGAAAATTGAAATATACTTTTTAGAGTTTCTAATACTAGGAGAAGGTATTATACCATGTCTTTTAGATGAACTATAATTCAAAGATATAGTAGAAGTCTTTTATTTTTATTTTTTGGCAGAACCGAGGATTGAACTCAGGTCCTTGCACTTGCCAGGGAAGCACTTATTCCACTGAGCCATATAGTGTAAATATTAAAAGAAAATTAAGATTAAGCATTATTCAGAAAATTAAATACTAATTAAGTAAAAATTAAATGTTTCAAAACATTTGAACTAAGAAAAAGTTTTCATGATAGTAGAGAAATACTAAGTATAAAACATAAGATAAATGCAGGAATGACAAATAACAGTTTGGGGATAGGATATCATAAAGTTCTAGTGTGTTGTGGACATGGATAACGACCATCATACTTACTAGTGGCCAGGTGTTGGACTGAGTTACAGCTATTTCCTTGAAATCCACCCTACAGTCCCATATGGAATCATGACCCACAGGGTACAAGAGAAGTCCATTTATAGTGAGCTGATGGAAATACTTTGCTGCTGTATACAAAAGAATAACTGAAAGACTATTGTTGTATTTGCCCTATTTGGTGGGTTCTTTCCATTCTCGTTCATGGGGCTGTGATCATTTTGCTCCCTCTCTAGAACATCATTTAGTAGTCTGTGTAGGCTTGGCTTTGTCGTTATGAAACTCTTTAGTTGTTCCTTGTCATGGAAGTATTCTACTTCTCCATTATACTTGAAAGAGAGTTTTGCAGGATATATCAGTCTGGGTTGGAATTTGTTTTCTTACAAGAGTTGAAGTACTCTGCTCCATGCTTTTCTTGACTTGATGGTTTGTGAAGAGAAATCTGCTGTTATCCTGATGGGTTTTCCTTTAAATGTGATCTGTTTCTTTTCTTTAGCAGCTTTTAGTGTACTGTTCCTGTGCTGAATTTCTGGGATCTTGATTATTATACGTCTGGGAGTGGTTTTAATTGGGTTGATGTTATTTGGAGTTCTATATGCTTCAGTTACTGGATGTCAGATTGTTGCCCCATATTTGGGAAGTTTTCTGGTACTACTTCTGCCCATATTCTTTTTGTATCATTTGTATTGACTCCTTCCTTCTCATTGATCCCTTAGTCTCACATTGTTCATCTTTGCATCATCTTGCAGGTGTTGAATTATTTTTTCCTGCATCCTAGTTGTTTTTAAGAGATCTTTGCTTACTTTTTCATTAGCTGCAATGGTGTCCTTAAGGTCAGAGAGTCTATTTTCACTTTCACTCAAATGGATTTGCCAGCTTGTGATTGAGGTTTTAATTTCCTGTATCTCACTTTGGATCTGTTTCATACATTCTATTTTTTTCCTATATTGCTTATTCAGGGGATCCATCATTTTTATATTCTACTCTTTTATCAGTGTATACTTTAGAAGCACTTAGTACTTCTTTGATTATAGTTACCACTGCATTTTTTACTTCAGAAATTATTTTTGATATGATCTCTTCTATACCTTTCTACAGTTGTTTCTTTACTTCCAGTGCTGTTATTCAGAGATTTCAGGTGTGTGAGGTCCAATTTTCTCTGTGCTAGTGTCATCTACATTTGTACTCAGTGAACTTGGGGCCTGAGACTGCTTTTTGTTCCTTCTCTTTGTCATTTTGTGTACCACTGATTTTTGACCTTTGGTGTAGCTTAGATGGAGTTCTTACCTTAGCACCAGGTCTGGATCTATGAGGTTCAGACTCCTCCAGGTGGGTGTGGCTTGGGTCTGGCTGCTGTGCTCCACTTCTTCTTGCTGCAGCCTTGCAGATGAGCCCTTTGTGTCACTCTGACAAGATGTTCTGCTCCTGAATCAGCTGGGTGGGTCTTGCCTCTGGTTTCTTTGCAGGGAGTTCTGCTGAAGGGTTCCACGCTGGACCTGCTCTCTGGGTCCCTTCAGAATCCAGTGGCCCTGGCAGTCTCACTCACAGGCCCAGCCTGTGCTCTGGGTCAGATGATGATCTGGCGGCGGGTGCTCTCACATGCTGGGCCTGTGCTTTGGGTTGCTTCGGGACCCAGCAGCCCCAGGCAGTCTCCTAAAAGTACTTTTTATAAAATAAAATGGAAAAAAATAAAGTACTTTTAAACTTATCCATTTTTTGTTTGCTTTTTAAGACAAAGTCTTGCCGTGTAGTGCAGTCTGGCCTTAAACTCACAATGATCCTACTGCCTTAGCCTCTCAAATGCTGTGCCACCATACCTGGCTATTATTGCCTTTTTTTTTTTTTTTTTTTTTTTTTTTCAAGTACTGGGGATTTAACTCAGGACTTTGTGCTTGCCAGGCAGGCACTTACTCTCCTGAGCTATCTCCCTGGCCCTTGAGCTATCTCTGTTTGCTTTTATGAATTACCTAGCAATTTCTTTTTTCCCCCCTCTGGTTGTTTCTTTTCTTTTTTGTCTTTTTGCCACAGGTTTTGTTATGTACTTCTGGCTGGCCTTGAACTTGTAGCAGGCCTCTTTTTTTTTTTTTTTTTAGTTTTGCATTAAAGAATTACTTTTGTTATCTCTCCAAAAAGAAGCTATACAAATATATGTAAAAACATTGAGAAGATACTTTAAAATCATGGGCTGATTGACATAACACATCTGTGATTTACAGCTAAGCATAAAATGTTAAGTTCTGTGAGTCAGAATTTCTGAATGGTTTTGATATTCTAATAGGAATTTACTAGGAAAAACCAGAAAGATTTAAAATTTTTTCTATGGCAGACATGGGATGCAGCTCCATTGGAAAATGTATGTTTAGCATGTACAAGGTCCTCAGTTTGATTCCTAGAATAAAAAAGAAAAAAAGAATTTCTATTTTAATCTGAATTCAACTTTGAAAAACTACACAGGCAGCAATGATGAAATGAATCGGAAAGGGAGAGATTGGTACACTAAGAGTGCTGGGCCAGCCATTCCATGCATTCCAGGTTTTTCAAATGTTTTCTTATTTTTTCCTTTATATTTTAACAAAAGTACAAATTTATATATGGCAAAAAAGTACATAGTACAGAAAAATCTAAAACAATAAGTAAATATCCTTTTTCCACAGCAAAGCAGATCTGGTGTCTTCAAAATCCTTGGGTAGTCATACAGGTCACTGCAAACCAAAGGTGGCTGCAGAGTCTGCTATCGACAAATGCTTTGCAGGCCTTCGGAGCTGTGCTGGCTCTTCACACAGCACCTCTGCTGCAGAGGAAGTCACTCAGGCTTCTCCTTCATAAAGAGAATGTCAAAGGCATCATCTACACACTGCTCAGAGTCAGCAAGGGCCAGGGAATGCTGCAGACTTAGTTGTGGCTCCCAGTCCTAGGTATCATCTCTCTACTGGGCAGGAAGGACTTCTGGAGATAGCAGCTGGCCCTCAGCCAAGTCCTTCTTGAATGCCGTGTGTCTTAGTCACTCTTCTCTCATTGCTGTGACAAATACCCAACACCCAAAATGAAGGAAGGAAAGGTTTGTTTAGCTCACTGGAGGTTTCAGTCCATACTCGGCTGGCTCCAAGGCAGAGTGGCACATGGCAGAGAGCAGCAGTTCATGGCAGCTGAACAGCAACAATGCAGCAAAGAGCAGTGGCTACTGAAAGTCTGTCTTCCTCTTATATTATATTCAGGCTCTCTGCCCCAGGCTGGGTGAAGTACTCACACCTATAGTTCCAGCAGTACTAAGACCCATAATCCCAGCCTTGGATCACACATAATCCCAGTGGATCATGAGTTAATCACAAACTCTAGAATTCCTCACTCTATGACTACATGAGGCTTTCAGGGAACAACTAGACATAAACCATAACACCATGTATCCTCCTGGCTAGCTGTACATCCTTGGGGAACAGAGTGATTCAGCCAGTGTGTAAAACAAGGAGGTAAGCGTCCTCGAAGAGGTGAACTAAGAATGCTTCTGCAGCCTTCTGAAGGGCTTAGCAGGGCCTGAGCTTGCCAACTGAAGTCCATACCACTGGTGAACTGAGCACGTATTTCTCTTACCCTGTGGCTGAAGGGCACCTTCCTCAGGGTGATGTCTTCAGTAGCCTTCCAGTCTCTCAGAGCCAGCCATGCTTGCTGAGTGGAGGCGACTCCTCAGGTGCTACCTATGGGTCATGGTCACAGTGCACCTTCTCTGGGCCTCTGGCTTGTGGGCTGTGGCCTGGCCTCCTGGTCCTAAGGCTGTTCTGTGCAGTGTATCTTGCTTCAGCCTCCTGAATGCTGTGTGGCTGTTTCTTACTGATTTATAGATACCGTTTTCTGAAACTTCTGTTGTTCTTATGTTATAAATAACATCTTTCATATTTTGCCCCTTTATTTCTCAGTGATTTTTGATTAAAATAATGACTTAAAATTTTAATAGTTAAATTTATTAGTATTTTCCTATAAGAGTAATCTTTTTTTTTTTTTTTTTTGGCAGAACCAGGGATTGAACTCAGGCCCTTGCGCTTGCCAGGGAAGCAGTTATTCCACAGAGCCATCTCTCCAACCCCAAGGGTAATCCTTTCTGTGTGTGCTCTATTTAAGAAATCTCTCTTAGTGTAAGGAAACAAATTTATTTCCAGTTATGCCCTCCTCTTCTGTGCCTCTCTGCAAGACTGATTAGTCCACTACTCTTAATCCCAGTCTCCTGCAGTCTCAGGACACAAACAAAATGTAGACAAATTTTCTGCTAGAGGCTGGGCATGCTGGTACATGCTGTAATCCCAGCACTAGGGCGAACGAGGTGTGAGGATTGCTGCTAGTTTAAGACCAGCTACATAGTTGGAGGCAAGTCTCATCCTCACAGTGTGGCCCTGTCTCAAGAAATTAAGACAAACTGGCAGCTCATAACATATGTGGTATGGAGGCTTCACACTGGCAGCTTATAAATACGTGGTCTGGAGACTGACTGCCAATGGAGTTCTTGTTGCCAACTGAATCAGCTGAGATCTCCAGGGCCTACATCTCTGCTTCTGATCTTCTAGCTAGAACCTCTCCTCGAACATGGCCTGTAGTATGCCGAGGCTGCCTCTCTAGCTGACGCTGTTTTCCAGACCCCTCCCAGGAACCAGTCCCAGAAGCTTCTGAACCACGTGGGTAGGTGGTCACCACAGTGACTCCACTTGTCTCATACCAAAATCTGTCTCAGTCACTTTCTTCTTGCTGAAACATAATATGCTCAGCCTCTCCCATGCTGTGCAACCATGCCTGGTTCACAGGTCCCCATAGTGGAGGCCTGGGTGGAAGAGAACTGCTCTCTTGTGAACTCATGGAATAGATTTTGATTTTATTTCTGTGTATTTGACAGACTCAGAATTATTTGTTGAAAATAATCTTACTTTATTTGCTGCTCTCCAGTGCTATATATAACTCAAATATCTACATGGTGTTTATTTCTGTTCTCAATTCTATTCCATTGATGATCTTCCCCCCTTTCAGTAGCTCAGCATATTAATTACTGTAGCCTTATAGTCAGCCTTGATATGTGGTAGCGAAAGTTTCTTTAATTTGTTCTTTAAAATTTATTAGCTATTTTTGTGCTCCTGGTATATTTTAAGACAGATTTTTAAAAATCGTTACTGCATTGCATCCATGGATCAATTGGTAGCCTTTCAGTCCATGAAGATGGTATATCTTTCTTTCTTTCCTTTTTTTAGTACCGGGGATCAAACTCAGGACCTTGCCCTTGTCAGGCAGGCACTTATGACACTGAGCTATTGCTCTGCCCAATATATCTTTCAATTACATGAAAGTGTCTATACATTTTTCTTGATTCACTTTTTTTGCTGTTTTCTGGATAGAGGCCTTAACTTTTTTTTTCTTTTTTTGTATTTTTTGTCCAAATATTTAATTTTTTTTTTTTTTTTCAGAACCGGGAATTGAACTCGGGCCCTTGTGCTTGCCAGGGAAGCACTTATTGCACTGAGCCATCTCCCTGGCTCCATACTTAATGTTTTTTTTCTGTCTTTTTGAGATAGGGTCTCACTGTGCAGTTCAGGCTGGCCTTAAGCTCACTTTGTAGCTCAGGCTGGTCTCAAACTACAACAATCTTCCTGCCTCAGCCTCCAGAGTGCTGGGATTACAGGCCTGCGCCACCCTGCCCGGCTACTTAATGTTTTTTAAATGCTGTTGCAATGGTATATTTAGGATTTATTTTCTACCATTTTATGCTGCTAGTATATAGAAAAAAATTGATTTATAGCAACAATGAATTTACTAAATTCATTTATTAATCCTAATAATTTTATGTAGGTGATTTTAGATTTTCTATGATTATGCATAAACTTGTTGACTATGAATAAACACAGTTCCACCTTCTAATTGAATTAGGTATTGCCCTCTCCAGGTATTTGTCTAAAAATGCAAATGGCTTTGGAAGAGGAAAGAAATCAAGTAACTTTCACAGTTCGTCAGTGTCACACTGTTCCAGTAATATCATCCTTATATTCTTTTTTTTGTTGTTGTTGTTAACTCTGTTGCACTTGAGCCTCCTGGACAATGCTGAATAAAATGGTAATCAGCATTTCCTCCTCATTCTTAATCAGCGCTGCCCTTTCTGGGTAGCCAAGAAATACAAGTGCTGAAATGCAAATGCCACCTCATCTGTTTAGGCCAGTTCTGTGGCCATAGTAATACTTGAAGCTCACCCCTTGCCTGGAGATTAACAAGGCCTGAGCATCCACTACGCAGGTCACAGGCTCAATCAAGTCCCTGTAGGCACCATAGCTGGTAACTTCTCCAGAGAAAGGAAGAAAGGGGGCTGATTTCTAGTCTGTGCTGTATTGCTTGACCTGCTTCTGGTGAGGCACACGTTTGGAACTTAATTTAGCTGTAGGGGATCCTAAAATCTGAGTGATTCTTTGGAGATCTTGTAGTTCAAGTAGGCTCCACTAGTGATACTTCAAATTTGCCTAAAAAGTCACCTTCTAATTGAATTAGGTATTGCCCTCTCCAGGTATTTGTCTGAAAATGCAAATGGCTTTGGAAGAGGAAACAAATCAAGTAACTTTCACAGTTTGTCAGTGTCACACAGTTCCAATAATACCGCCCCCTCACCCCCCCACAAGTGGGCACACCTACCCAGCCTTAGTGACCAGGGGAGCTTCCCTCTTCTAAGTCCAGAGGGACAATGGGGAAATGTCATAGAGAATGTGAAGAAACATCCTTTGGTGTTAATGCACATGGGCCTTGGAGCTAGGCTACCTGAATTCACTGCCTGCCCAGCCATTATTGACTTCCTAACCTCTGAGAAGCTGTTCAGCATCTTAGAGGTTCAATTACCTTCTCTGTAAAATAGAGATAAGAGCATTATCCACTTGGCACATAATAAGCATTCATTAAATACTGTTGTTGTTGGAGAGTGTTAACCCCCTGCTTCCTATGGCTGTGTTCGATGCAGACAAGCTTCAGAAATTGCCAGTTCATTTTCTGTGTCAACTGGATGGAACCATGGGGTAGTCAGACATTTTGTCAAATATTATTCTGGATGTTTCTGAATAAATTAATATTTGAATCAATAGATTAAGTAAAACAGATTGTCCTCCCCACTGCAAGTGGGTCTCACTGGCCAGTTGTAAGAGTCAGTGAACCCTGTCACACAACTGCCTTCCAGCTGGGTCTTCCCCTGCCTTTGAACCTGAGCTGAAGCCTTGTCCCTTCCTTGGTCACAAGCCTACCAGCCTTCAGATTGGAATCTCACATCAGCTGTCCTGGGACTCTAGCTTGTTAATTGCAGATCTGGGGATAGATGAGCCTCACAGGCACTCAGGTGAATTTCATTTTAAAAAATCCTCTTCCTTCTACATATGCATCTGTTGGTTCTGTCCCTATGATGAACTGACTACAAGCACTACTTTTGACACAACCCCTCCCCACCTTCCTTGCTTCACCTTAAGAAATAGTCTTGTAACCCACTCCACCTGAGCCCTGAACAGGAGGCCCCAAGGTTCTTTCTCAGGGATAGTCCTGAAGGCCCAAAGAGATGGCAGACATGACTCTAGTGTGAATCTGTTGGGGATCAAGGGCCTGGCTTCCAGGCTTTGAAGGTGAGGACTGCTGGGCAGAGCCTGGAAGAGGCGATGAGCTGAGTGCTCTTGGTGCCAGGGGCATCCCTTGCTCCTTAGACACACCGGCTCATCGCTGCTTCATGGTGTGCCTGAGTTAGGGCTGTTGGTCACAAGTTAATGAAGTTTATTGGCTTAAACAAAAGGGGATGGACAGGCTGGCCAGATATCTCAGTGGACTAAAGTACCTGCTTAGGCAAACGCAGAGACCAGGGTTTGATCCCGGCACCACATAGTGCAGACCCTGCCCCCGGGGCACACTGAGACTGCAACTGAGACTGGGTGTGGTAGTGTGCACTTGTAAACCCAGAATGTGGGAGGATCACTATGAGTCTGATCTGTGTAGTGAGCCCCTGTAGACCCTTGTACTCAATATATTAAAAAAAAAAAAAGGGTGTGTGTGGATAGAGTAGGAATTAGCATGAAATAGAGAGGATGCTAAGAGACCAAACTAATCTAAAGGAAAGTGGAATCCCATGAATACCAGGGGGTCAAGAAGCAGGCAGCAAAACCCACAGAGTATGGTATGCTGTGTATTTCTCAGGATAGCTATAGCAGTATCTCAACTTCCTACCCCCTCTAGAACATTTCCATGCCTTATTGTTAATTAGAATTAACTTCCCTTCGCTTTGAACCTGACAAGAACTTGATAGCTGTCTCAATGAATGAAATGTGGTAGAAATAACACTGGGTGACAAAAATAGTGTGGCGTCTGGTCCCCCCTCTCTCATGAGAGCAATGCTTGCTCTGGCAACCAGCTGCCACTTTGGGAGGAAGTCCAGGCCCCAACAAGCAGGTGACCCCACCGAGAACCCACTGAGAGCCCAGTGCACAACCAGCGTCCCCAGCTACAGGGAGGAGCTGTGGATGACCCTCGAGTCTCTGCATGCCTAGGAGTGGTCAAGTTGAGCAGGGGGCTCACAACCAAACCTCTCCCAAAGTGCAGACTTGTGAGTGAAATAGCTGTCATTATTTTAAGCCTTCCATTATGGTGGATTTGTTACACAGAAACTGGAAATCAGAAAAAACAGCTAGGGCAGAAATCAGTGGTTGGGATGATGTCTAGGGTTCTGCCACCATATGCCCTGCAAGACTAAGGTGCCCTGAATGTTCTCTCTTCCTAATCTCTTGAGAGTCAAAGTCCCAGGAGGCAGCATGTGCCTGGGTGAAGGTGCCCAGACGGGGTTGTGCTGGGTCAGGTAGAGGGAGACTCTTTGTTCCTTACCCCCCCAAAAAAGAAAGGGCTGAGAGTTGCCTTCCTATAAGACTGCATGGAATGGTGACTTCCCTTAGTGCTGTGTTGTGGAAGTGTCTCAGTGGCCCCTGTGGCACTACTGGAGGGGACAGAATCTTCAGAAGTGTGACCTGCTTGAAAGCCATCTGGCCATGAGGTGGTCCCTGAAGGGAGTCTTGGGGCACCGGCTCCTCCTCTTCCTCTTCCTTTCTGAGTCTCAGCCTTGAGGTGAGCAACTTTGTTCTGATATGTGCTTCCACCAGGATGTGCTGTTTTGCCTCAGGCCACAGAGCAGTGCAGCCAACTGGTGAGGGACAGAAACCTCTGAGACTGAACCAAAATAAATGTTCTTGATTCCTAAGCTGGTTGTCTCATATATTTTATTATAGTAACAGAATGTCTACCACAAGTCCCAAACCGTCATGTCTGTTTCCTCTGATGATCAGTCCCTGCACAGCACTGCCTCTGATTCCCCACCTCATGTGCCACACCCGCATTTACCCTGTGCAAGTGTCTGATGTGACTTATTCTCTTCACTCCCACTGCCCTGTTCCTCATGTGGAAAGAGGAGGCAAAAATAGTAGCTAATTCACAGTTATTACAAAGATTAAATAAATGAACATGTGTAAAGCACCTGAAACAGTTCCTGGCACACTTACTTAAGAGTTTCTTCATTATTTTCATTGCTGTTATTACAAATTTAGGTTTTCTAGAGAGCCTTTCTTTGATTCCCTTCTCTGAAGGAAAGCCATGCTAACCCTACCACTCACTTATTTTAGCACTAAGGTGTCCCAGCTGTACAGAGCTGTCTCGCCTGGAGCCAAGGCCTCTCTCAGGTGAATCATTGAGGGATGCGCACACAGAGCCGACCATCATGTCAGTCAGGGTGGCTTGTGACGCCTGTGGGTCCCCAGAGGTTGCCATAGGCCTTATGGCTGATACTCGCCTCTGCCCACTGTTCCCCACCCTGGAGGATCCTGAAGGACTGGCAGGTGGTCCTCGGTTCTAGCAGGACTTTGTAGAGTTCCTTTTGCACAAGTGGAAGAAAAGCAGAGCATCTGTGATGGAGGAGGCCCTAGCCAGGCATTCCTAAGCACTGGGTTCTGAATGCAGATTGTCAGTGTGGCAGAGCCCAAAGGACCCAGGGCCTAATCATGTTTCTCCAGTATTTCTGCCCCACATGATCAGGGGGAAGGAAAGGAGCTCAGGAAGACAGGCCATCTTCACCCAGTAACTGAGCAAGGGGAGGGGATGCCCATTTGAGATGCGCTGATCCAGACATGAATTTCAAGGTTGAGGCCTAGGCTGGCCCTGGCTGTGGCCTGATGGAGGACAGGTCTTGGCAGCTCAGATATCAGGACTGGTGCTCAGTGGGGTCTGGACTTTGACCTGAGGCTGTGATGCAGGCTCCGAAGGGGCCAGCACTGTCTGGGGCTAGATCAGTCAGATTTGAGCCTACGGGTGACACTGACCATGATTCAGCTTGGCAGGAGCCAGGACTTGGTGAAAGGCCAAGGTGTGGTACTTGTGCCACATCGGGCTCAGGACCAGCCTGGCTCTGGTTCGTGGCTCTCTCTGGAGTCACCTCCATTGCTGGAACCTCACTTGGTTCTGGTCTGGGGCTTCCTCAGGGATAGTGCTCAGCCCAGGTTTGTGCTTGGTTCTAGTCCCTGGTCCGGAGCAGGCACTCGAGTCAGCTGATCGCCCCACAGCAGGGCTGGCCATGACAACCCTGGCCAACCCTGGTCCGCGTTATGGCTTTGTGATAAGATTTTGTTTAACACATTCGTGCTCTTTTTTTTTTTTTTTTTTTTTTTTTTTCCAGTAACAGGGACCTCGCACTTGGCAGGCAGGTACTTATGCTGCTGAGCTGTCTCCCTGGCACCGCGCTCAAGTGTTTATTCACCCTTTGTGGTAGTGTTGATGTTTTAGGGCAGTGGCAAGCAGCTGTAGCAGAGACTTTTGGGCCTGCACAGCCTAACGTGTCTACTCTCTGGTCTGTGGAGGTAAAAGCTTGCCAACTGCCATTCTAAAGCACTGGAGGCCGCTGGTGTGTGGGAGCTCAGGTCCCTGAAGTGCTGTGTGTCCAGAGCCTCTCTGAAGGGAGGTGACAAAGCCTGGGCCTAGGGTAAAGCCCAGTACTGGTGTCATTCTGGGTCCTTTGACTCTAAGGTGATTCTCAGTCTGTCTTTCTCCCTTTCTTTCCTTCCTTTCTTTTCCTTCTTTTTCCTTCCTTTCCCTTCCTTCCTTCCTTCCTTCCTTCCTTCCTTCCTTCCTTCCTTCCTTCCTTCCTTCCTTCCTTCCTTCCTCCTCCCTCCTTCCTGCCAGGGACTTGCTCTGTAGCTCAATCTGGTCCCCAACTCCCTATATAGCCCAGGCTGGCCTCGGGCTCACTGTGGTCCTCTTGCCTCAGTCTGCTGGGGGCTGGGATGACACCATGCTTGTCTGTTCTCAGCCTTGAACTGCCTCTTCTGCCCTTTCCCTGTTGCGCACTGTCAGGGTGCTGCCTTGCCAACCACAGCAACCCCAACCCCAAACTGCATTTTCACTCAGGGCGCACACTGCTGGGCCTGGGAGGGTCTGCCCTCAATCTCCCTGCCTCTCCCACCCCAGCCAAGCACCTCATTGGTGCTAGTCAGCCTCTGTTTTCAGCTGGGGCTGGAATATCTTGTAGGGCCAGTTTGGTTGCATTAAAGTGAGGGCTCAGCCCAGCTGGGAGGCACCAAGGGCAGGAGGGCTGCCCTGCCTGCAGCCTCTGAAGCATCCCCTTCAGCTACTTTCCCTTCCTGGCTCTGAGCCCTGAGCACAGGGCCTGCCTGACTGCTGATGCCTGCCTTTGCCCATTCCTGCTTCTCCACTACCTTCCACAGGTGGGAGGTTCCCAGGTAGATCTTCTCTGTAGATCCTCAGATTGCCCCTCAGCCAACATACTGAGCCCTGAACTTCACCTCAGAATAGGCTCCTGAGGGGCTCCACTTGCAGGAGTTCTGAGGGGGAAAGAGGATGCCTGGCATTTACTGGAAGAGCAAACAGTCTAGAGCTCTACTAAGGGAGTCCCTGCTGGCTGCTTGTGGGAAAGAGAACACCCCCTCCAGTACCTGGAGTGGCATGATGGCCGGCTATTGCCTTCAGTCCCAGGCAAGACTGCCTGCCCTGTCTGCCCAGCTGCCTTTTTTATACGGAGACAGCATCAAAAGTCTAGACTTGCACAGCGGATTGTGGAGCAGTGCAGCCTGTGGGCCTGACTGACTGAATGCATTTGTGTGCCACGTGTGGTGGTGTGCCTTAATCCCTGCTGGCTGGGGGCCTGAAGCAGTGGGACAGCAGTTCAGTCCCAGCCCAGGCAATTTGGTCTGACCTTGTTTCAAAGTAAAGAGGAGAATCTTCTCATTTACTCCTCTGGTTCTCCAGGTCCCATTCCATGTTCCGTGCACCTGTACTGAAGGGCTGCAGGGACCATCCATTCCATGCTGTCTGTGCATTTATCTGACCCCCTTTTGGCAGAGACCTCCTGTAACTTCTCATCTGAATTTGTATCCAGGAGATATCTGTTGTTATTGTTTGGATTACTTAAACTACATCATGAGTTTTTTGGCTGTGTAGAAAATTCCTGAGCAGAATTTCATAGCCAGTGTGACTATCTTCAGGTCCTGGTGAGGTCTGTTCTGGTCCTTCCCCCTGGGTCTGCGCTGGGTTTTGACTCCAATAAACCCATGCTCTGCATAGTGCAATCTCCAAGGGATGTTTTGCTGATGTGCTGGTTCCAAAGGAAGAAACCCTGGGTGTGTCCTCATCGCCTGAGAATACAATCCAGGCCTGCAGCCTCTCCTTTATCTTCTTTAACAGCTTCCAGACAGTAGGAGCTCCTTGAATCCAGACCCTGTGTCTCCAGGGAGAGAAAATACCCTCTTGCTTGAAATTGGCACATGATTTGGGGGAACTTGGATGGGGGAAGTGCACATGCCTTGCTTCGCCCTGCCTCTAGCTTTCCCTGTGGCCTGGGTTAGACTCCTCCTCTGTAATAGTGCTGTTGAGGGATATTTAGGTCCTGCCCTAGTATTCTGATCTCTGTTGAACCTGGGAAGAATCTGGGGTCTGGATGTGGCCAGGACCCTTGAAGAGCAGAGAGAGAAGAGAGGAAGTGAATTGCTGGGCAGAGCTGGTAGAGCCAGATGAGCAGGGGCTGCAGGGCATCAGCCTCCAGCTACAGTGGGAGGACAGTGAGCTGAAGGCCAGAGTTAGGCCTGGGTCTTTACGTCAGCTGTCCAAAGGCTGGGGACTGCTGAGCCCAATGCTTTTCTTACAGATGAGGAAACAGGCCTAGGTGGGACATGAATTCAAAGTAGAGCAGAGACTGAGACAGGACTAGTCCAGGGCTCCCAGCTCCCCACAGAGAGCAGGGTAGAGGTGAACATATCCTCCTTTCTCCACTAAGCTCATCACTTGGCCACATGGATGATCACGAAGCCCTTGATGTCCGGGAAGTGGGGGCTGACCAGGTCCACCTGCAGCTGCCGTGGGCCGCTCCTGGAGGGGGTGATGCTGAACTGGACCAAGGCCCTCTCCTGGGGCTGCAGGGTAGGTACCCTGGGGGCAAGGGAGAGGAAGGAAGCCTGTCAGTCCTCTCTCCATTTTAAGTCAGCCCAGGTTTCCCAAAGTCCACAGGGCCAAGTGTACTTTTCTTGACACTGGAGTCTCAGTGACATAGTTCCCTCTTAACCTTCCTGCCTATCCCTTATGTCCTGGGCCTCTAGTCAGGCTAGTCTCCTGTGTCCTGAATTTATCTTCCATTTCCCTCCCCTAGGCTTTTGTCTTCAAGGTTCCTCCCACCTTGGAGTTCTTCCCAGTTTCTCTACAACTAAGATCCTAGTCAAGTTTCTCCACCTCAGAGGACTTTCTCTGACTACATTTGTTGCAGAGCCCTCTGTCTGAGAAATCCTCTTTCCTTTCTTCTTCCTTTTTTCCCCCTCCCAGTACCATAGACTGAACCTAGGGCCTCATGATGCTAGACAAGTGCTCTGTCACTGATCTATATCTCCAGCCCTTATAAATAGAAAAGTTTATGAGTGAATAGAGCATGTGTGAATGATCAAGTGAATGGAAGAGTGAGGAGAGTAAAGAATGAATGAGTGCATGAATGAACCAATAAAAACTGGATGGAGGAGGACAGATAACTGAATGAGTGAGTGAAAAATGTGAATAAAGACTAGAAGAATAAACAAGGGTGTGTGAATGAGGAACTTGTGAATGAACAGCTAAAGGGCAAATGCACAAAAACATGAATGAATGATGTGAGTGAGTGAGCAAATGAACTGCATTGCTGAGTAAATTCATGGCTGGGTGGATGGACCCTGGGGCGCACAGCCTTCTTGCTCGTTTCTAGAATCACTCCTGCTCCCCTCCAGCCGCTGCCCCTGGCCCATGCCCCGAGGAAGGCAGCCTCTCTCTGTGCCAGCCCAGATGGGCACTTACTCGATGCTGAGCTGTCCTTGGAGAAGGCCACTTCCCTCCACCATCAGCACACAGTCCTTCACACTCTCCGAGATGGGGTTGACCACAGTCACTTCAACAGAAACTGCCACTCCCACCTTGGCTGGGCCCAGCACCTGGAGGGACAGCACCCGTGACTTACCCTTCCTCTATCTCCAGGAAGCCCTTGGTCCTGGCAGGCCTGATTAGTCCTATCCACCCTGCCCCCACCGGCCCCTTACAGGCTCCTTCTGCTTCTGCACCTCTCCTTCCCACCCTTGAGAGCCCAAGGCACAACCCCCCAGTTTCTGATGGCTTCTCCCTTCTCTGAAGGGGGCCTGCTAGGACCAGGGTGGTGGATGAGGACAGGAATCACTTTGATGATGATAACGTCCTCCAGAGTAATGTCCTTCTCCACCAGGAGCTTCTCTCCTTTGGAGACAAGGCACATAGCAGCCAACAGGATCTTCTTGTCCTCGGTCAGGTCCTCTTTGTACTGAGAGTAAGATATTGTGATTGGGATTTTGTTTTCTGGAAGAGAAGGCAGAGATGGGAGTTTGGGCTCAGTGGTACCTAGAAGGAGGAAAGGGATGCCCAGCCACCTGCTCTGGTCCTTGCAACCATTCTGAGAAAGACACAGAAGAAGAAACCCAAAGGTTAGAGAGGATTATTTTCTTTGTGTGTGTGTGTTGGGGGGGGGGGGGACCGGGAGCTGAACTCAGGCCCTTGTGCTTGCCAGGGAAATGCTTATTCCACTGAGCCATCTCCCTGGCCCCAAGAGGATAATTTTCTTACCCAAATCACACAGCAAGTACATCATAGGACCAAATGAGGTGGCATTCAGACTCATGGCATTGCTCTGTCTCTCCAAGACCTCTCAGGTATGTGCCTAAATGTTCTGATTCTTGAAGTGCCCTTGTGCCTACCAAGCTCCCATGGTCCTGGCCACCTCTGTCTCTCTCTACCAGGCACAGATTCCTCCTCCTTGTGTGTATGGATTGCCACAAGCTATAGCTCCTGGTCAATTACATTTGGGACTTCTGGCCACTTTATATCTTTTCTTTCAGTGCCATGTGTCCTTTTTTGTTTGCTGCAGGCTGTACCATCCTTTCTTCTGCTGCTGCTTCCTTTTATGCGCTTCCCCAAAGACCTCTGAGTTTTGAACGTGTGGAAAAGATGCTTAAGCTTGAATAATCTGCATACTCTTGGTCTCTCAGGATTTTACATATAATACATACTTTTTAGGCCAGTGAGATAGCTCAGTGGACTAGGTGCCTGCTTAGGCAAGCGCAGGGACCGGGGTTTGATCACTGGCACCACATGCTGTGCCAGCCTTGCCCCTGGGCACACTGAGCTGCAACAGAATCTGGGCCTGGTGATACACACCTATAATTCCAGCAGTGGAGAGACTGAAAACAGGAGAATCACTATGAGTCTGAGCTGCATAGTGAGACCCTGTGTGCATGCGTGCAGGTACACACACACGTAATATATATACTCTTGATGTAAATAGGCTGTCCATGTATTAAAATACTACCTTGTTTTCCAGGCTTGCTTGTTGTAATGTCATTGCTGGAAGAATCTTTTTTTTTTTTTTTTTTTTTGAGACAGGGGCTTGCTGTATAGTTCAGACTGGGCTTGAACTCACTATGTAAGGCTGGCCTTGAACTTGCAGTGCTCCTCCTGTCCCAGCCTCCTAAGTGCTGGGATTATAGGCATGGGCCACCCCTCATACCTGGTTAAGAATCTTTACTTTATTCTTAAAACTCATAGTTATAAAAGGTAACTTTTAATAAAAGATTAAAGCATACTGGGTACTTGGAAGTATATTCATAGATTAACTCACTTAATTGTCACAATCCATGAGCAGATATTACTGTTATGCCCAACTTACAGTAATATGAAAACACACTAAGAATTACGTGTTCATTAGGTGACAGGAATTGTGCCAAATTTTTAATGCATTGTTTTGTCCTTGCATGGTGGGAGGCTGTAGTTCTCCGAGTGTGGTCCTCGGGCCAGCTGTGTCAGCATCTAACACAGGGAACTTGCTAGAAATGCAACTAGTAGAGGGAAGGGGGAGAGGAAAGAAAGGAAGAGAAAAATTAGAAAAGAAGGATAGAATGGCAACAAGGCTTTGTAGATAAGGGGAAGAAGGGTTGAAAGGAGGGGAAGAAAAGGAAAAGAAGAAAAGGAAAAAAAGGAATCATGATATATCATGTGCAGGTTCACATTTCCTATGATGAATGTGATTATTGTGTATACCTAAATTATACCAATAAACTTCATGAAAAATATAAATGTAAATAGGTTCCAGAATGAAGAATCACTGTGTGCTACCAAATGGTACACAAACAGAGCTTCAGGACAAGTTCAGACCTAGGGAGAGAATCAGAGAAAGGCTTTCTTTTAATTAATTAATTAATTAATTATATTTTTAGGGAAGGGTCTACAGGGTGTTCAGGGTCTCACTACTAGATAGGACTCATAGCGATCTGCCTGTTTACGGCCTCCCAAGAGCTGGGATTACAAGCGCATGCCACTATGCTTGGTCTCAATTGCCATCTCAGCATGTCCCAGGGGCAGGGCCCAGCACTGCAGGCCTGGGGATCAAACCCCTGGTTCTGTTCCTGCTTGCAGACGCTTTAATCCCCTGAGCTATTTGGCTGCCCCAGCTTTTTATTTCTTAAATACAATGCTCTGATTGAAGTTTCTTGAACAAAGTTCCTCTGAACAGTGGACTCTATTAATAACCTGATCAAAACTAAGACCTTTTCCCTAGAACAGTGACTCTCAGTAGTGCCAGTAGTCAGTTAGAGGTAATTGATATTGATTGAGTACTTCCTATAAGAACAGCCAAATTGACACTCAAAGTTCACACGAGATCGTCACCAAGGCAGATTGTATTCTGTGCCATAAAGAACGCATCAGCCACATTAAAGAATGGAAATCAGGCAGTGTATACTCTGAGACCACAGTGGAATTTAAGCTAGGAATCAGTAACAAAAAGACTGCTGGGAAACACATAGTGCTTGGAAATTAAACAATTGATTTGCCTTAAAAAAGTAGGCCAAATAAGATATCTCAAGATAAACTAAAAACAGAAAAAACATTTTTGGCCCCGGAAATTGAACTCACAACCTTGCACTTGCCAGGCAGGCACTGTTCCACTGTGCTGTATCTCCAGCTCCTAAAATGTTATCGACTAAATGAAAATAAATATAAAACAGCAAATTTGTGGAATGTGGAAAAGGCAATGTTTATAATGTTTATCATTTGGTGCATACCAAAAGAAGGAAGATTTAAAATCAGTTGTATAAACTTCTATTTCAGGAAATTTAAAAAATAAACTGAACACAAACAGTTAAGAAAAGGAATAATAAAAATTAGAGCAGAAATCAATGAAATTGAAAGTAAATAAGCAATGGAGAAAAATCAACAAAACCTCGAGTTGGTTCTTTGAAAAGATCCATAAAAGCAAATATCTAGCAGGGCTGTGGAGGGAAAAAAGAAGAGATAAAAATCATCAGTGTCAGAAATACCAGATTCCATGGGCATAAAAATATAGCAAAGAAAAATTATGGACAACTCTGCCCTCAAATCTAAAACCTAACCTAAAACTTAAAATGAACTAATTCATGGAAATATATAGTCTGCCAAAAATCACACAAAGAGAAATAGACAATATGAATTTGCTATCTGTATGAAAACAGTAAATAATTAGGGCCTGAGAGATAGCTCAGCAAACTAAACACCTGCTAGGCAAGCACAGGGACCAGAATTCGATCCCTGGCACCACTGGCCACTGAGACCCAGCACACTTATAATCTCAGCACCAGGAAGGCTGCAAATAGGATCACTAGGAGGCCAAGCTGCATAGTGAGATTCTGTACCAAATATATAAAATAATAAATAAATGATTGATAACCTTCCCAAACAAAAAACATCAGACCCCAGTGAGCTTGCTGGTGAATTGTACCAAGTATTTACAGCAGAATACTGAATATCTCCAATGTCTTTCACAGATGGAAGCAGGGGAACAATTTTAAACTCATGCTTGGAGGCTAGCATTATCCTAATACCAAGATCAGACAAAGGTATTACAAGAAAGAACACTACAGACAGCACGTTGCCCACGCCGACAGCTCTGCTCCTGGACCCCGTGCCCGCTCCCGCTATGGCCACCGTGCAGCAGCTGGTAGGAAGATGGCGTCTGGTGGACAGCAAAGGCTTTGAAGAATACATGAAGGAGTTAGGAGTGGGAGTAGCTATGCGAAAAATGGGCGCAATGGCTAAACCAGATTGTATCATCACTTGTGACGGCAACCACCTCACCGTTAAAACTGAGAGCACCTTGAAAACAACGCAGTTTTCTTGTAATCTGGGAGAGAAGTTTGAAGAGACTACACCTGATGGCCGAAAAACTCAGACGGTCTGTGCTTTTAAAGATGGCGCACTGGTTCAGCACCAGGAGTGGGATGGGAAGGAGAGTACAATAACCAGAAAGTTGCAAGATGGGAAGCTAGTTGTGGATTGTGTCATGAACAATGTCACCTGTATCCGAGTCTATGAGAAAGTAGAATAAGTATCCCATCATCGCTTGGAAAGGAATTATCTTCGAGAATGAATAAGCTCAGTTCAATGAGCAAATCTCTATGCTTTTTCTTTTGTCATTATTTTGGTCAATTACCTTTATCACAAGCATTTTACATGCAACTATTTCAAAGTATTGATTTCACCAGGATCATTCCTTTGGTTAGTAAATAAATAAATGTGTTTATGCTAAAAAAAAAAAAAAAAAAAAAAAAAAAAAAAAAAAAAAAAAAAAAAAAAAAAAAAAAAAAAAAAACAGAAAAAAAAGAAAGAACACTACAGGCCAGTATTTCTCATGGACATAGATGAAAAAATCCTCAACAAAATATCAGCAAATTGAACCTCACAATAAATAAAAAGAATTA
This sequence comes from Ctenomys sociabilis, assembly GCA_004027165.1. Taxonomy (NCBI): domain Eukaryota; kingdom Metazoa; phylum Chordata; class Mammalia; order Rodentia; family Ctenomyidae; genus Ctenomys; species Ctenomys sociabilis. Next base: position 80,270 of record PVKA01003437.1, read on the forward strand.
CACCTAGTGGAATTTATTTCAGACATGCAAATGATTCAACATTTGAAAGCCAATTAATGTATCCATCCATCAAATAAGAGAAGGAAAATTATTTTATTCTAATAATAGATGTGGAAAAAGAATTTGGCAAACTCCAACACCTACTGATGATAAAAACTCTGAAAACTAGGAATGGGGAGAATCCTCAACTTGATATTGAAAATCTATAAAAACTTCTGTAGCATACACCAAAACTTTTTTATTCTCATACATTTTTATTCTAATTTCTTATTGTTTCCCTTTTTATAAAATATATTTTTAAAAGATTTTATATAAATCATTGTCAACCTTGTGATAAGTAGATCTGGCCTCTAACAATTCTTCAAAAAATCAGATCAATTATGCCAATGTCATTTATTCAGTGACTTTGAAAAAAATTTTTTAATGTATTTAGGACAGAGTCTACAGGGTCTCACTGTGTGGATTGGACTCATAGTGATTTCAGCCTCCCACATGCTGGGATTACAGGTGCGTGCCACCACGCCCAGTCTCATTCGCTGTCTCAGCACACCCCAGGAGCACAGCATGCCAGGGATTGAACCCTGACCACTGTGCTTTGCCAAGCAGGCACTTTAGTCCACTGAGCTATCTGGCCAGCCCTTCTGCATTGATCTTAATGCCACTTTTGTCACACAGTGAGTTCCCAGGCATACTCTGGTTCAGTGCTTGTTTTGATTGCAGTTACCAAAAGGCTCTCTGTCTGCTGCTGTTCTAACCCTGTATTTACTATAGTGATTTTGTGATCAGATTTAAAAAGACAAAACCCTTCCCCTCTACTTCTTGCTTTTCTTAGCTATTGCTGAATCTGAATTGTTCTATGTGAACCTAACATGATTTTATCCAGTGCAATATGAAAAACAAAACAAAACAGATTGCTGGTTGGCAGAATACTGGATTCAGGTTTGTTTTTTTTTTTTTTTTTTGTCTTTTTGAGACAGGGTCTTACTATGCAGTTCAGGCTGGCCTTAAGCTTGCTTTGTAGCTCAGGCTGGGCTCGAACTCACAACAATCCTCCTGCCTCAGCCTCCCGAGTGCTGGGATTACAGGCATGCGCCACCACGCCCGGCTTGGATTCAGGTTTGGTGAGTTTAATGGCATTGTGGCAAATGAATCAGATTTAATGGTGAGAAACTGGTAGCTTTCCCTCCAAGCTCACAAACAAGGAAATCTGGGGAGTCCTTATCACTTTGTTCAACATCATATTGGAAAGTTCTAGTCAGTGCAGTAAGACAAGCAAAGGAAATAAAAGATACATAGATTGGGATGAAAGAATTAAACATAATATTGTTCATACCTGACATGATAGTCTGTAAAATCAAAAAGAATTGACAGCCAAAGTAAACAAAAACTACTGAATACAGCTAGTTTATGAGATATAAGAGTAATGTTGAAATTTTTCTATGTACCAGCAATGAATAACTACAATTTGAAGTTAAAAACACAGTGGCACTTATGTCAGCTCCCCAAATGGAACACTTAGGCATTAATCTAAAAATACACTTTCAGCCGGGCGTGGTGGCGCATGCCTGTAATCCCAGCACTCGGGAGGCTGAGGCAGGAGGATTGTCGTGAGTTCGAGACCAGCCTGAGCTACAAAGTGAGCTTAAGGCCAGCCTGAACTGCATAGTGAGACCCTGTCTCAAAAAGACAAAAAAAAAAAAAAAAAAAAATACACTTTCAAGTTCAATATAAGGGAAACTAAAAAAATCAGTGAAATGGAGAAATGTTCCATGGTCATTCATAGGAAGGTTCAGTATTGTTAAGATACCAGTTTTTCCTAACTTGACCTATAGATTCAATGTAATATCAATCAGAATAAGTTATTTTATAGATACTGATAACTCCAAAATGTCTGTGGAGAGGTAGATGACTCAGAATAGTCAACTCAATCCCGAAGAAGACAAAGCTAGAGGACTGATGCTCCCTTATTTGAAGACTTACTTTAAAGTCACCATAAGCAAAATGTTGTGCTTTGGTGAGGGAACAGACAGTAGACCAACAGAAAAAAATGAGTTCCGAAATGGATGTACATACACATAGCCAACTAATCTTTGACAAAGGAGTCAAGCAAAGAGAACAGAGAATGAAGTCTTTATAACAAACAGTGCCAGAATAAATTGATAGCTACATTAAAAAGAAATTTAGATAGGCAGGCACAGTAATGCAGGCCTGTACTCCCAGCACTTGAGAGGCCGAGGCAGTTTGAGGCCAGCCTGGACTATGTAATAAGACCTTGTCTCAGAAAAAAAAAAAGTCTAGACGTAGGAAACCTCATGGCCTTGTGCCTGACAATGACTTCTTATGAAAATTAAAACTCTATTCTGCAAAAGACATCATCAAGAGAATGAGAAAGCAAGTTATAGAATAAGAGAAAATACTTGCTAAAGATACATCTGATAAAAGGACTTATCCAAAATGCACCTAGACTTTCTAGACCCAACAATAAGAAAACAAAAACCCAATTAAAACATGAACAAAAGATAGAAGTATTTCACCCAAGAAGACACAAAGATGTCAAATAAGCATATGAAGAGATGCTCGACATCACGCACCAATAGGGAACCATAAATTAAAATAACAAAATACTGTTTCACAGCCATTAGAATGACATCAATCCAAAATACAAGTCACACGGTGGGTAGGCTATAGGACAGCAGAAACTCTCGTTCATTACTGCTGGGATGCAAAATGATATAGTCATTGTGGAAGAGTCTGGCAGTTTCTTATTGACTGAAGCTTACTCTTACTATAGGGTCCAGCAGGTGAGCTCCTGGGTATTTATCCAAATGAACTGAAAACATATGGCCCACACAAAGCCTGCCTGTGGTGTTGCCATGGTTTGGCTGTTGCTATAGTGGTACTGTGCTGGAGGCTTTTCCCACCGTGGCAATACTGGGAGGTGCTGGGACCTTTAGAGATGGGCCTAGTGGGAGGGCCTTAGGTTGCTGAGGTGCACCCCTAAAAGCACTGTGAGACCCCAGCATCTCTTATTTGTTTGTTTGCCATTTTAAAGAGAATACAAAAATAATAGATAAGACATTAGAAATGATGCACAAGTTAAAAAAAAACCTCAAGATGATAGGTGTTATAACAGTGATGGTTATATTACACACTGTTTCTTCAAAGTAATTGCTCAGATTACAGATATAAGCATGTAGGGCTGGGGAGATAGCTCAGCCGCATGAGTGCCTGCCTGGCAAGTGTAAAACGGGTCAAAATAAAAATCTTAAGCATAAATTTCCCCCTTCAAAACACTGATAGAAATTAGTAGTGCAGTTATCTTAGCTATCCTGTATGGAAACAGATCACTTTTTTTTTTTTTGTGGAACTGGGGATTGAACTCAGGCCCTTGCACAGGGAATCGCTTATTCCACTGAGCCATCTCCCCGGCCCCTATCCTGTATAGATACATGCATGATTTTTCCCCTTTCTTTTCTTCTTTTCCTCATCCCAGTTGTTCATTCCTTTTCAGCAGTTTCTTTCCCTTTTACTCTTATCTATTGTACCATTCAGATTTTATTTACGCTTTAAGGTTCTTCCACTAAGGGAGAACCTTAAGTATCTCTTGTTTCCTGTTTTAAGATGAATTTCCTTTACCAGGTGCTCTGCTTTGGTGGTGGGGCTGTACCCCAGGCACACAGTGAGGTAGGAAGCAGAGAGGAGGGGAGTTGGCAGGAGATGGGAACTCTGTACACATCAGTCAATGTGTTTTGTAAATCTAAAACTTAAAAAAGTCTATTAATTATAAAATTATATATATATATATATATATATATATATATATATATATATATATATATAGAGAGAGAGAGAGAGAGAGAGAGTTTAGTACAAGGTCTATAGGGTCTCATTACACAGATTGGACTCATACTGGTCCTCCTGTTTTCAGCCTCATGCTGGGGATCGGACCCTAGTCCCCGTGTCTGCCTAAGCAGGCACTTTAATCCACTGAGCTATCTGGCCAGCCCTATAAGTTATATTTTAAATACATTGTAAGTCTAATAGTCATGCCACTTGGCTCAAGAATTTCATCTTTTGAATCTATTCTAACTGAATAGTCCAAAATCTAGAATAAAAAATTGAAAATTTTCTGCACAATTTGTTTATTCACTCAACTTTAGTCTTATTTTTAATAACACTATCCAAAAGAAAAATTATTATATATTTAAACTACATATTTATTAAAGTATTTTTGAAGTGCTTATAGATATTTAAATTCAATGTAATATGAAAAGAGCAGAGCATTGCTAATGAGTATTTGAAATATTTAATTAGAGCTAGGTTTTTCAAAAAGCAAATAGGCAGTAAAAATTTGGAAGGAAAACCTGTTAACAGTTTGTAGGTGGGTGGGAAGATCACAGGCGAGTTTTCTTGTTTGTTCTTAAAACCTTTAATGAATATGCATTACTCTTAACATGAAAAAAATTGCTAAAAGCCAGGGGAAAGTGTATGTTAATTAATATTTCATTATGAAGTGTTATTTTGTGATTTAAATTTTATGACAAAAAAAACTAAAACTGTGTGACACCTCCTTCATATGTTTTCATGCCCTGTCAAAATCTACAAGGTTCACTTGCCAGAAACTGGTCCAGAGAACAACTTCAATTAAGCTTTGCTTAATTGACTCTTTGGAGAGAAGGAAGGGAGGGAGGAAGAGGGGGGCACAGGGACCGTGACAGAGACTGAGACAGAGATGGGAGCTCCCAAGAGGGAGAGACTGAGAGAGGGAAGGAGAGAAAGAGAGACACACGGAGGAAGGAAGAATAATCTCAGTGCTCAAGAACCACAAGAGAAAAAGTCTTTCGTATATATATTTTAAAGCAATTGGAATAAGGTCAGTTAAAATTATACAAAAATCTTCAGAAAGTCTAAAGCCTTGGGGTAAGATACCAAGGTCGCACTTGAGCAAAACGTACTGTCAGGCGCATTAAGCGTCCTGGCACATGCTGGTTCCTCCATCTCCCACAGTCAAGCCACTGAGCCAGCTGCACCCGTGCATGCTGTGTCAGGCCCTTCTGGCTCTGAACCCCAGCTCAGTCAGGAGTGCCCCTACAGCTGGCTGCCTGTGGCTGGGGCTTGTCACGACTCACAGGGAGTGGTGCTCCCACTGGCACCTGCCCCACAGCTGTTCTTGGGACTGCCTGGCTCACAAGAGCACTTGCTAACTAACTCTTTTTTTTTTTTTTTTTTTTTTTTTTTTGTCTTTTTGGGCTCATTCCCCTTGGGCAGCACCTGTGAGCTGGATGGACTCCAAGATATTTTTGGATTTTAGAAAACAACACGAGGCATATGTCGTGCACTGTGAAATGTGTTCTTTGGAATATAAATACTCTTATCAATTCTTAGCAATTTTAGGATGATTTGGGAACAGGTCACTGTACCATCAGGTCCATTTGCCACTAGTGGCTGTGGACTTTTATTACTTCATTATTGCTTAGTATTTTTATCCATAAAGGGGGACAAGAGACCAGGCATGGAACACAAATGCTCAGAAATATCCCTTTCTCCTCTGGAAATGAACACAGATTCAGGACCCCTATCCCCATCCCAACCCTCACCTGGTTGGCAAGGCACTACCAAGCCACCAAGTTCTCACCTTCTTGTGGGCCTAGCTTCACTGTGTGGGACTCATGCAGGATTTCTGCCACTGGCTTGCGGGTGTAGAGAATGGTGGCACCACTCAGATTGACCTGGACTTGCAGGGCCTGGGAGGTGAGGTTGGCCAAGTTCAGCACCAGCTTCAGGTCGTGGCCCAGCACGGGCGGCTCCAGGACCTTGAACTTGCCAGTGATGCAGGGCTTGGGTGGTGACTCCAGGAGGTCATTTCGCCTAAGGCTGTGCCTGTTGGCCCTGTGGATCCTTGACCTCTGCCCCCAGGCTTCCATGCTGAGCAGCTTCTTCACAGCCTTGTGGTATACCTGCCTCTCCTTCTGAGATCCTGCACAGCAGCACCCCATCAGTGACAGGCACCCTTGGCAAGGCCTGGCCCATTACTCTGGTCAAGACCATCACTCTGTTATCACTACTACCATTTCTATGGCCCCCACCTGCAGAAATCAGCATCTGCCTGCATCTGGTCCTCTAATTAAATGAATTTTTAATCAGTTGCCAGCAACCTCAAATCAGGAAATTTCACATACAGATGTAGATTTTTGGCTGGTGAAAAATTCATTGTCCTCATGTAGCAAGGTGCTGATTTCTCCTAAGTTATGGCGAGGGCCAAGTGCCATGTTCCTAGAAATAGGTAGGAGGAACTGTGGGGTTGACTATGAGTCAATGAAGAGAAAGGGTGGCCAGTAAAGATCGGAAGAGGAAGTGGGCATTTTATTTCTAGTAGGAGGTCTGCTCACCTATCCTACTGGGCTAAACGCTACCTGAGCAGGGTAGAAGAGACCTGAAAGTGGTGTCAGATGGAGACCTCTCCTGCAGTGGAGGTGTGGAGAGAGCCAGCCAAGTCCCCTGCTCCAGGAAGTCTTTTTTTTTTTTTTTTTCCTGGTACTGGTTATTCAACACTGGGGTATTCTACCACTGAGCCTCAGACCTTTTCATTTTTTAGTTTGAGACAGGATTTCACTAATTTGTTGAGGCTGGCCTTGAGTTTGTGATCATCCTGCCTCTGATTCCCAAGTAGCTGGGATTATAGGCATGCACCACTTGGCTGGCCAAACTTGAAGTCTTAATTACTTGAAGTCTTAATTAGTGGTTAGCATTGCTTTCACAAGCAGGAATAATATGGATCAGCTCATGTCCTTGTTCAAGGACACATTCTTCCATGGGAAGAATGGAGGCTGCTATGAAAGGAAGCACAACTGTGCTGTTTTTGCACAGGCTCTTCTATAAACTAGTGAGCATAAGTGACTAGGGCTGAGGCTCTGGCAGGTGACAAGCTGAGCTGCTGTTGCTGTTCTTCTGAACTGTGCCTACTGCCACATTTCCTAGGTGTTCAGTGGACAATACCTGCTATGTTCATCACGAGCATTACTAGCAATGATAATTGGGATTATATGAGAATATACTAAGTACAGATCCTGCCATATGGCGAGTGGTCAGGGAAACAAGGCTGTTGTCATTATCTCAGGGAAATCATCTAACACAGTGGAGGGACTTAGCAGACAGAAGAAGCAATTAATTTAGTTTAAAAGGCACTTGGCTCCAGCCTGAGACAGTGCTGAGTGGAAGTGCTGGACACTGTCCTAGTGCTCAGGATGGGATCTGGCCCTGGGCCGCCCTCTACGGCGGCCCTCTGCAGCCCACAGCCCATCTTGGGGAAGCTAACAAAAGGCGCCACCGGCCCTACCTTCTGGGTACTTATAGAGGTTGGTAATGTCCACGCGGGAGTCGCTGCCCACCGCCTTGGTGCTGATGCACCTCCCGATCTTCTTGGTGTCTGAGTACACACGCTCCTGGTTCTCATCCTCATGCCACAGCCAGGTGACGTAGTCTGCATTCACCTCCGAGAACACGAAGGGGCCATCATGAGCCAGGTGGATGTCGCCCTCACGGATGGCAGTGACTGAGGTTGGGCCACACTGGAACACACCTGTGTGGGGTGGGTGGGCATGAGCAGCGTGGAAGGGAAGACTGGTCTGGCACCCCCCAGGCAGCCTTACCTTCGCTCTCCTCCTGAGGGGTGGCATCCAGAACCTGCCAGCCATCATAAGAAGGTCCCAGATCCTGTCGGGCAAACCAGCTCTCATTCCAGACATGGAAATTCCTGCCAGGGAAAAGATGGGCAAGGCGACCTCTGTGAGCAAACATACATATAAAGGGCCTGTTCTTCAGGGCTCTACAAATGCAACTAAATAAGGGAGAAGGTCCTTGCAGTAAGGTCTCCAGAAGTTCCTCATGCAACAGCTTACAGTCTCACAAAGGGGACAGGTGGGAACAAGTTAGTAGATAAATAAAATAAGTGCAAGTGACAAATGCTGTGAAGAATAAGGGGGCTTGATCAGAGAGACCTACTCTATGTAAGTGATGCCTTAGGTAAGACTTAAATGAGAATATTAGAGGAAGAGTGAGGGGAGTGGGCAGAAGGAACAATAGCTCATGCAAAGTTACTGAGACAAGGGAAAGTGTCGCATGTCTGACGAGCAGAAAGCATGCAGGTATCTCTGGGGCATGGTGAACACGAGGATAGGTAGGGTTTAGATCATGCAGAACTCTGCAGGCTTTAGTATGCAATTCCTGGTTTAGTCTCAACTTCTGGCGCTCAAGGTAAAGATAAGAGATGGGGAAAGGTCACAGGAAGGAGCCAGTAGAGAGAAACTGTTCCTGATTTGCTTAATTCAGCATCTTTACAGCTGGCCTCAGTTCTCCTCTCAGGAAGATCACTGTTGTTGGGAAAATATCTTGATGGGCACCTATCAGCTATGTCAGGCTGGGTGGTGATGGAGGCCCCACCATCAGAAAGACATGTCGGTATGAAAGGAGAGAAGAAAGTGAATGCTTGGAGCTGGGCTGGACAGGCATCAGGTAGGACCCACCACATGCTGTCTTCCGTCAGGTCCTCCAGGGTCCGCCCAAAGGAGTCCACATATTTGTCCACGCTCAGGTTCCTGTCAGTGTCATGGGCTGAGTTGAAGTTGGACACCACTCGTGTGGGGATCCCCAGACACCTGAGGACTGAGGCCCAGACCCTTAGAGGCAGGTGGGGTCTGTGCCCCCCACTGCATCCCAGTGCCTTCCTGTACTTTGGCATGTCAGGGTGGGTGGGACTCCTGCTATCTCCATAGTACTCTCCTCAGCACTCTTTTGGGGAATTTCTGGAGACCTTTCTGTCAGAGGGACTCAGATCTGGCAGACCCTTACAGTCATGTAAGTTTTTCTGAGGGCCCCTGAGGTCCAAGAGGCCACAGAGCCCACCTAAAGTACTCATTGAGCTAGAGGGAGAGGGGAGATTCTTCTGCCAAATAAAATAGCAAATGTCAAGTAAATGAACTCTTGTCTCTACCATCATTAACTACACTTCTGTGTCCTCATCAAGGCAGACTGATTGGAGTTCATGCAGATATATGTTAATGAATGCAAATGAGGGAGCAGGCTGACTAGTGGAGCTTTTCCCATACCTGTGCACATCACTCCTGCGAAGACCCAGCACTGGCCATACTTGACTGGCTTGTATTTGCCCCTGAACCACTTCTGCAGAATGGCCACACTGCCTCTCCAGTGCAGTGGGCTGGTGCCACCACCGTACTTGCCCTGCCACTGGCCTTGCACCACACCCCGGTCATTGTTGCTGTTCACCTGAAAGAGGAGCCAAGGGTCCAGCGCTGGGCTGCCTTCCCCTTGAGCAACCACACACACACACACACACACACACACACACACACACACACACACACACACAATAAAGAAAATACCTATTCCTACTTTTGGTACTACTTAAAATTTCCAATTATCTTTCATTGGAATAATCTGTTCTTTAAAATCGTGTATAATTTTAGAGTATTTCCTGTTTTAAGTGATCTCTATTTTGGAGCTTTTAGTGGTACAATAATTATAGAGACAGCTGACATTTACTGAGAGCTTACTGTGGCCCAGATGCTATTCTAAGGACTCTATACATATTATGTTAGCTCCTGGTCCTATTTGTAGGTTTTTTTTTTTTTTATTAGATGAGAAAACCTCAGTTCAGAGGGGTTATGGAGCTTGCCCATGATATGCCAAGGCTGGGTAAGGTGTGGTCCTGGACCTCCAGCCTGTGCTGCTGTGCTCTCCTCCCAGGGACAGGTGAGGTCTGTGCCTCTGCTGAGTCTGAGACAGCCCAGGACTGCTTTGTCCCCTGAATACTGTGGAAGGGACACTGGGCCTTTTTTCTTAACACAGTCACTACATGAGGCTGCCTGAGAGTAAGCCCATGCTAGCATTAGGGAAGGGCTGCAGAGAGAAGTTTTGATGCCTGGCCAGGCTCCTGTGCTCCACAGGCCCGGAGGCGGGTGCAGGGGCAAAGAAGCCACTGTGGACAGCTCAGCTCCAGCAGATACGGCTTGGGTGGGGACAGGAGCCGCTGACCATGAGAACCAAGTCTCCAGATATACAGTCCCACCAAGCCATCCCAGCCACCTGCAGCTTCCAAGAGACACCTCTAGCAGAAGTTTCTTGGGGCAGAGACAAGCCATTTGCAGGTGCCATGCTCAAATTCCTGACTTTGGGAATTGTACTCATCACCCAGAATGCTTTATGCCCTGAGTTGAGGGTACTTGGTTATGCAGCAATAGAGAGCAGAAACAAGGGGATGGGAAAGATCCCTGGCTGGGCCCTGGAATTGGTCTGGGGATTCTTGAAGGAGCATGTATCCCAAAAGGGGAAGGCGAGGGCTACTCACCATGGCACTGATGACCCTTGTGACATAGATAGGGTCGTGGCGGCGGGACACATTGGTGGCTGGGTTGTCTTGGTGACTGGGGCTTCGGTCCAGGATGGAGAGGCAGATGTTCAGAATGTCCTCCTCAAACTGCTCCCCAGAGAGACTGTATTCAGAGTCTGGAACCTTATGCCCTTTCCAGGTCCTTCCACAGCCCTACCAGTCAGTCATGGGGGCCTGCATGGGAATTTGCCCCACCTGCCCCCAGGGACATCTCAGAGCCTCCCAAGTGCCAGAGATCCTTCCCTAAGCAGTACCAGGATGACTGAAAGCTCAGACTTAGTCACGTCCCTTCCCTACTCAATGACCTTCATGGCTCCTCCTATGCCCTATAATGTCAGAAACCTCGTGGCTTTTGAATTGCATTGGCCTCAGGAATCAGCTGCTTTGGTCTACAAGACGGTTTCAATATTTTCGGGGTTAGCTGGTAACACAACTGGAAGGATTTCTCATACACATTTAGATTTCTATTCTCTGAAAGTTGGGAAAGTCTGGGCAGCCCAAGGCTGACTTTTCCCCTGGCCACAAGGGGCTGGTGCCAAGCAACCTTACTCCTAGAAGGGCCTCTCCATGATAGCACCCTCATCCAGCCCCTGAGCCAAAAAAGCCTCCACCCTGCAGTAGTGTAAGCCTCTTCAGCCATAGTCAAGCCTTTAGCCTGTCTTGCCCCACCCTCTTGGGAAGGGAGGGGACTGGAGCCCAGCGGGCAGAAGCCTGATGACTGGACTCCTGTACTACCCACCTCCCACCGTTCTGTCTGCTCTTCCCCCTGTCTGTCCAGATCCTGCCCCAGTTGGGAGACCTCATCCTGCGGCCAGGAAAACTTCCTCAGTTCCCACATGGAGATTCCTTTCGCCCTCTCTGTGTGGCTCTGCTCCCACCCTTCCACTCTCATTTTCCTCCCTCCACTTCACTGGGCTTTGTAATGATAGCCAGCCCTCCATATGCGTGGGCTCCACAGCCTTAGCTTCTGCATCCAGGAATTCAACCAACTTTGGAAAAAAAAACATTGCCTCTATTGAATATATGCAGACTTTCCTTGTCATTATTCACTGAACAATGCAGGTTAGCAAGTACTTAAGTAGCATTCCCATTTTGTAAGTAATCTAGAGATGATTTAAAGATATAAGAGGAACAGACACAACAACTGCAAAATCTGGTACCCAAGGGGATTCTGAAATGGGTTGCGTGTGGCTATTAAGAGAGGACGGTATTTATCTAGGCCAGTGGCTCAGAGGCTGGTCCTAGCAGCATAAGCATTAGCTCAGAGCTTGGTAAATTGCAGATTCTCAGCCTGGCCCCACTCCATTAGCAGTGGGGGTGGTGGGGAGCCACCACTGCCTATGTTTTATGGTTCTCTCTTGGATTCTAAGGCACACTTGGGTTTCAGAACCACTGATTGGAGCTATTTATCCTTCCATACAGAGCTGATCTCTTTTATTCTCAGATCAGATCCAAAGTATCACTCCTTTTCAAAGACCCAGCATTGGCCATCGCACAATGAATAGCAGATGGATGAGTCAATGAAAGGATCTGCTGTGTAGATGAATGGATTAGCTCATCTTTCTCCTCCTGGCAGGAGGTGAGCACCCAGCAGAGCTTCCAGTTGGCCTTTCCCACACCTCAGCCCATGCCCTGTCTGGCTGTGCCCCATCTGGCTGTGCCCCTGAAGACCTGCCCATAGTTCCAGCCTTGCGCTCTGATGTGCTTCTCCACACCACGGAAGATGATGCCGCTGTCGTTGAGCACGTACTCCTGTCTCTCCTCCTCTGAAGCCAGAAATACATCGTCCTCTGAAAAGGAATCATCAGGCCCAGCATGTGCTGGAGCAAGACAGACTGTGCCTGGAGACTGATTGGGTCAGGTCCTCTCCCTCCCTCCCTGTCAAGCTCCAGCCCTCCTGGGGGCCAATGGCAGACTCATATTTCTTGAACTTGGAAGCAAACACTGATCCTGGTGTCCCTTACCTTTGTGATGAACCTTGTATCATATAGCATTAACTCTATGAATTCCTACCAGATCAAGAACTAGGTGTTATTTATTATTCCCATGTTACAGGTATGGAATTGGAGACTCATGGAGAGAAGTGACTTAGCAGAGCTGGGGTGAATGAGTCTGAATCCTTGGCTTTTAGCCATGCCTGGGCCCCTATCAGAACCCCTCTGCACTGGCCTGATACCATAATTCATCCCTCAGGCACAGGCTAGGAGATTCCTCTGCCCAGTTCCTGCTGCTGCCCATGCCAAACTGTTGGCATTTACCTCCTTGCCCTTTAAGCTGCCTCCCATAGTTCCTCGGGGGAAGGTTGACCTCTGAGGAAAGCGGTCAGGAGACCCTCTGCCTTGGGCTTGGCAGTTCCTACCTGGGCACCATGGATTGAAAAGCAGGATAAACTCGCCCAGCTTCCGGTCGCTGTGTTTGCGGCGGGAGGAGGCCCTCGCACTCAGCAAGTATCGGCCAATGACAGCATCTGGAGGGCTGGCGAGGCTGACAGTCACGCTGTTGCCTGTCTGTGCCTCCTTTGCTGCTGTCCAGGCATCTCCCACCACTAACTCTGCGGTCTGGAACACAGCTTTGGTGTGGAGGGCCTCAGAAGCCTGGGATCCTGGCAGGAGAAGAGAGCACTGGGTGACCTCATGTAGGGAACCCGGTTTTGGAGAAGTGGAGAAGTCACAGGGTCAGGAGTCAGACCTCACTCCTCGAAATGCTACAGATGGGTGGGGAAGGGCTCAAACCATTAAAACAAGGCCAGTGGCAGAGAGGGACATCTCAGCTGCCTGGACCTCCGGCCACTTCCCGTCAGGCATACCCCCCTGATCCTTGTGATTCACTGTTGTTCTGTGCTATAAAATTCCTGAAAATGCTGAATTAGCAAGTCTTAGAATTAGCAAGGAGAACACGACAGCACCCTTTCAGACCAAAGTCTGCCATATTGTCTGGCGAGGAAAGGAAGGAAGAGCTTGGGTCCAGAAATGTCCAATAGCTTCCCACACCCTCCATAGCACTTTGGCATGCACAGGACTCCAGAGAGATCACCCACCATGCTGTCTGCAAGCAGCATCTTCCAAGATTACCAGGAAGCTTTTTGCAGAAGCCCCCAGGGCTCAGGGCTTAATCCACTGGGGGAACTTATTTCTCCTCAACCCTGAGCTGCCCCTTCAGTAGCAAGTTACAAAGTCACTGGTCACAAATACATCTCCCAGCTGTTCCTGTTACCTGTCTCCACAGTGAGGGTGAGGGACTCGTCTCTGTCCAGCGCCCCGGTCAGGTGCAGACTGATGCTGAACAACTGGCCCCTGCGAACCACCAGCTCACTGCAAGAGTATTCCTGGGTTCGGTGGGCAGTGCCATTGCTTCTCTGCTGCCAGTCTACCTTGGTGACTCTGACACCTGAGCAGGGGCAGACAAGGCAAGGACAGTGGGATGAAGTTAAGTCCTTGGCATGCTCTCATCCTCCTGGGGCATGTTATCCCCCACTTCATCCTGCCAGCTGAGCCCTCTCAGCTGCTCCTACTGCATACCCCCCTGATCCTTGTGATTCACTGTTGTTCTGTGCTATAAAATTCCTGAAAATGCTGAATTAGCAAGTCTTAGACTATTGCTGGTAAGGAAGATATGGGGTTAAGGTCTTGGGAACCTCTGGCCACAATTTAATCTCCGATGTGTTACTTTGTTTTATGTGTAATTTTGTTTAAAGACACCTTAGTTAATTTATGTTGCTGTTTTATTAACACTGAGCTCATTTTGTCAATAGCACTGTAATTCATGCCTGAACGAAGTTTATCTCATGCATCTATTTTCTCTGTAAGGCAGAGTAGCCTGCTTGCACTCAGCAACACTAAATGGCACTTCAGCACAGCCATTCAAAACAGCAAAGTCATTAGCAAAAAACACAAAAATGCAAAAAGAAAAAAGCCCTCTATGGTTTTACATGGATCAGGAAAGGACACGTGTATGAAAGCTGAAGCGAAGCCAGGATATCAGCTGTGCTACCTACGTCAGGCAGGAGCACGAGAGCCAGATGCCTCCATTTTTTGGCTAGTCTATGCATGTCTGTGAGTGACTAAGAGAGTGACAAGAAAATTGATCTTTCAGTTAAAAATAAACTTTGTGAATGAGGCAATCCACAGTGTACAATCTAGTGCTGAAGATGGACTGCATGTTCTCCATCCCATTTTCACTGGGGGAGGCTGTGTGCTCAGCACTTATGAGCAGGGCCTCTGGGGCACTCATCTTGGTTTTTCCATCTACTGGCTGAGCTTCCTTTGCCTTGACTTCTGTATTTCAGTTTTCTCTTGGCAGAATAGGAATAATGATGCCTCTGGAGTTATGGTGAGAACTACTGCCTGTCCCGGAGATAGTCAATGTCTGTTATGTTCAGGTGGGCCAGGGTGACATCCAGATGGATGAGCCCACTTGTGACCACCTGTCAAGAAGGACACATGATAGAGAGGCCTGGTGTGTGAAGGTAGCCATCTGGGCTTCTTCAAGGGTAGTACTGAGGCTGAATCTTGAATTGGATGAGAGAGGAGGGTGGTGAATCTGGCCTCAGCCCAAACATTCTCATTCTCTATCTGTTCATGCTCATTCATTCAGGTATTGGGTGTGGTGCTGGGTGCCAGGGACCTGTTAGTCATGACAGCCAAATAGAGCTGTAGCATGAAAATGAGACAGCAAGAGGAACCTGTTAAAGTCTAAGGTCACTTCACTTCTCTGTACTGTCCCTTGGCTCTGGTCTTCCTCAGCAGAGTGGAGGTCCTGAGAATGACCCACCAAGCCCTTCATGACTGGGCCCTTTGGTATCCTTCTGAGTCTTCTTTTCCTCTTCCCTTGACTCAACCTTTGAGTTGCACCAGCCACCTAGCTGCTCCTTGGCCTACTGAGCCTCCCCTAGTTCATGAGCCCTTTGCACATGCTGTCCTCCCCATGTGATACACAGGAGAAAGACAAAGTCTTGCTCTCAAAGGGCCAAAGTATAACCCTTCTGACAAAGAGCCATTTTCACTGGGGTGGTTCTAGGGATGGTCCTGTCCTAGGAGCTTTTTGGATATTTGTGTAAACTGTTTGCTGCAATGAGGGAGAAAGGCCAGCAATGGAAACTCAGACAGAAGAAAATCTGTTTATTGTCTTAGCCCTGATCCAACTCAGTTTGACATGCATTATGTCCATTGAGTTTTGCAATATTCTGAATCCACAAGAATGCACTATTATATAAGTTGAAGAATATATTTTACATTACTCAAAACTTTCCCAAGCTTGCTTGCTTATGTATGTATGTATGTATGTATGTATGTATGTATGTATGTATGTATTTAGTACAGGGTCTACGGGATCTTACTATGTAGATCAGACTCATAGTGGGCCTCCTGTTTTCAGCCTCCCAAGCACTGAGGTTAGATGTGTGTACCACCACTCCCAGTCTCAATCGCCATCTCAGTGTGCCCTGGGGGTGAGGCCAGGACAGCAGGTTGGGGATCGAACCCCAGTCCTTGCATCTGCCTAAGCAGGCACTTTAATCCACTGAGCTATCTGGCCAGCCCTCTAAACTTCCTATTTAGATTGCAGAAAGTAGTATCACAAATGGTAACATTGCTTGTGAGGCTGAGTCCCCAACACAGCCCACAGGAGTGAATTGACCTTGCTAGCTGATGGCTTCTTATAGGACAGCATCTGACTGTTTTGTCATGTCTTCTGGTCAAGCTTTAATAAGTATTTACACTCAAAGTACATCTAGCTAAATACTGATATCCTCCTATTTAACATTACAGCTAGGACATAATTTTAGAAATGGAGAATAGAGGCCAGTGATGTGCATTGATTTAATTTTAGGACATTGAAGAAGCATTATAAAATATTTCTATGGTGAGGGTGCTATGGATGAGAGAGCTGATGTTTCAGAGGCCTTTTCCTATTTCACTGATTTGCTTAACTCCATTCGACTTTTTCCTGGTTTCTATGGGCCAGGAGTTGGTACTCAGCTGGCCAGGTTATGCTTAGAATTCCTCATGCAGGCAGAATCACACTGCAGCTGGGTGCCCTCCCCTAGAGGCTTGACTGGGATGGGAATCCACTTCCCAGGTGCTCACTCCTGTGGTTGGTGAGGGGCACTCCACACAGGCTGGGCTGCTCTCTCCTGGGGCTGTGCAAGCGTCCTCCTGGAATGAGGCGCGGCTTCTCTGGAGAGTGACCTGAGAGTGCAAGGCAAACGCTGCCATGGCTTTTTAGCCTAGCTTCAGAAGTCACATGCTGTCACCTCTACCATATTTTATTCATCTAAGCTGCTACCCAGCTTAGATGAGGTCTTCCCAGATTCAGGAAGAGGAAAAGTGCTGCATCTCCAGCTGAAAATATATCAGTGTCACATTATAAAAGAATCTAAGAGAGATATATTGTCTCTTTAAAACTTTTCTTTCTTTCTTTTTTTGTTGGTGCTGGGAATTGAGCTAGCGAATTGTGCTTGCCCAGCAGGCACAATGCCAATGAGCTACCTCCCCAGTGCTAGAGAGGTACATTGATAGGACCACTGTGTGAAGCTGGGAAAACACTAAGGAAGCATCGTTACGTACCCACTCCCAGCTCTTGCCTCTGGTTCACCTAGAGCCAAGCACACAGCACGTGCTTAATAGCTGTGGGCTGAACCATTGAACAGGTTTTTATATTCAATAAAACTTCCTATAAATAAAGCATTTTTCTAAATATTAAAAAATATTAACTTTTGTATTCTTCATTAACCATTTAAAGGATATATTATGCTTACCCCAACTTAGATGAGGAAACTGAAGTATGGGGTCATGAAGGGGGAGCTGAAAGCCACTTTGGAGTCCACTTCTGTGAGCTCTAGGCCATGCTGCCGCCATGTTGAGTCCCACAGAGTTATAGACCCTGAATTTTTGAACTCTAGTATATACTATGAGCTTGGGTCATGGTTATTACTACTGTAACTTAGCCAGGCTAAGGCCTGGAAAGGTCTGGGCAAGATGTTTAGCTTTAAAAAAAAAAAAAAAAAAAAAAAAAAAGAAAAACTTTTTATTTTATTTATCTATTTGGCACAGGGTCTCACTACATATGAAGCTTGGACTCATAGTGATCCTCCTGTCTCAGCCTCCCCAGTGCTGGGATTACAGGTGTGTGTCACCATACCTAGTCTCACCATCCAGGTGCAACTGGGTTGGAGTTAGCACTGCATGCAGTATGGGGGATAGAACCTAGGTCCTTGCACTTACCAAGCAGGTGCTTAGACTGCTGAGCTATTTCCTGAGCTATAGTCCCATATTTAGCTTTTTAAAGAACTCAGTGCTATCAAATAATCTTTTAGGTAAGGGGGCGTGGCAGGAGATTGTAGTTTCTAAAGATGGTTGGAATAATATCTCTCCCCCACTCTTACGGCATGAAGCTGGCACTCCTGCCACTGACAAATGGAATGCATAGGGCTATCCCCAGAATCTGGAAGACTTGTAGCAAAGGCAGAATGACACTCTGACTTCCAAGGGCTTACTCATTAATGTTGACAGCTTCCCCTGGCTCCTCTGAGCGCTTGCTCTTGGAAAGCAGCCACCACAACATGAAGAAGCACCTGTGGAGGACTAGGCCTCCCGCCTCCACCTGCTGGGCTCCCAGCTGACTGGCAGTGCCATCCGGCAGTGATGGGGACTCAGCA
This sequence comes from Ctenomys sociabilis, assembly GCA_004027165.1. Lineage (NCBI taxonomy): Eukaryota > Metazoa > Chordata > Mammalia > Rodentia > Ctenomyidae > Ctenomys > Ctenomys sociabilis. The sequence continues at coordinate 98,329 of PVKA01003437.1, forward strand.
GCTTGCGGGCAGATCCTTCAGCCTGCAGGCTGCCCCAGCTGATACCACATGAAGTGTAGACCAGCTGTCTCTGCTCAGCCCTGTGCAAATTGCAGGTTGGAAGTAAGAGAGTGACTGCTGTCTTCCAGCCCTGAAGTGTTGGTGTTGCACAGTGATAGACACCAGTCGAGCGGGCAGCTGTTTCTTGTCTGATCTGCAGCAGCCTTCTGCGTGGCCTTCGCTGTGAGTCCTCTGGGAGGGTGCCACGCAAGATTCATGGTAAAGCCCCATCCTGCACTGTGACTTGGAACCAGCAGGCACACACAGCGCCGGCCCACATGTCCCAAGCTTTGCTGCCCCTGTGTCCACCGCTGTGCGACACTTGGCCTGAAAGCACTCCTGCGTGGGAAGAAGCCGGCACCACAGTGCTGGGAACTGATGCCTTCACCCAGTAGCTCCTGGGAGCACATGCCGTAGCAGGCCTCTGTGCGGAGGTGGCCTCTGTTTAGTCTGGGAACAGGCAGGAGCTCCGTGTGCCTTGTCCATGGTCAAGCCCGCCATCTACAAGGCCATTAGAATCCCAGGTCTGCTTGCTTCCATGGAGTGGAAACAGGAGAGAAGGGACTTCTTGCCTGAGAACACTTGACTCTCTGGCCCATGAGTCCTGTAGCCACTTGCTGAGCCCAGAGCCAGAGGGTACAGACCAGAGCAGGATGCTAGTGTTTTTTGTTTGTCTGAGATGAGTCAGGAGCAGGGGAGGAGGGCACTGGGTAGCAATTAGCTCAGCCTGGCATGCCCCAGGGCTGGGTACAGGGGGGTTGGGATTTGAAGAGATTCCTGGACCCAGGGTCAGGTGCTTGAACCCCAAGGGTGCGGCAGTGTTTTCCTCTTTCCTTGCCTCATCCCAAACCAGCTCTGTCTCCCTCTGAGGCACCTGGTTCCTTATCACAGATAGGCAGGAAGGGGAAGGAGCACCATCTATACCACTCCTGAGTCTTTGAGACCTTCTCTCTTCTAGCTTCCTCCAGGATCAAATTCCCTCAGCCAAATTCTTGGTGGAGACTTGATTATGGTCACAGGGGGCAACCCTAGGAGAAACAGTTCATCTGTTGCCTGAGAGTTAGGAAGGCTTTTCTCTGGAATCCAGTTCTTTTTTCTTGCGGCTTTCCCCCTATTTGTTTCCACTCTAGTCCTTTGCTGTCCCCAAATAGCTCCTTGGTGGAGATATAACCTAGCAATGACCTACTAACGCCCACCCCAACTCTACAACTGCCCTGTAACTCAGAATGTCACTGCCCAAGACCCTGTGGAATTGCTCCTGGATCTCCTTCTTAGGCTGTCTCAGCCATCCACACCCATCACCATCACACCCATTCGACCTGCCATTGATGGAATGGATTCTAGGATTCTGCCAGAGAAAAGCAGTTATTCTGTGACTACAGTTTAATTAGCAAGACCTGTGGGCCCAGAGGAGGGGTCCAGCATATGGAGAAAACCCAATATGAGAACGTAGAGGAACATCTGGGATGGTTTCCAGTCCCTGGTCAAAACAAGCTTGATGTCACCTTCCCATGCACTAGGTTTGGATTCTGCTACCTGAGAGCAAGCCTTCTGTCCCTGATCTGTGTTCCAAGATGCTGTTCTAATTGTTCATTTCCATGTTTCTCTTTCTTCCATGCAGATGAGGCCTGGCTTTGTCTACTCTGGGAGGTAGAGCCTGATTCAGGACCCACACACAGCAGGTCCTCAGATGAATGAATGAATGTGCCTTCCCTTGGCTGGGGTATGGCAAGGGAGCTGACACTCACCAGCGTCCTGGGCACAGTCCTGCCCATCAGCTGCCACACCCACCGATAATCATTCTCTCTTAAACTGCCATGGTCCAAAACCTGCCCTGCTTTCCTAACTTCCTTCTGTTGCAAAGGGCCTGGGAGGATGGGGCACATGTAGCACAGGGACACGTTTGCTGCTGACTCCTGGTGGGACATGGAGTAAAACTTTTCCCCTTTCTGGTGCTCAGTTGTCCTGTGAAATGACCCAGAGGAAACCTTATGGTTTGGAGAGTCTGTGGTTTGCCAAAACAAGTGCCTCTGATGCCTCCAAGGGTCCCCCTTGGTCAGTCTCTCCAGAGGGGGTGAACTGTCACCTGTGTGACAGTTCCCACATCACCCCCTCTGGAGAGGCACAGGGCAGGGGCCTGGAGAGGCCAGCGCTGATCTGGGACCCCTCTGGTTGCAGGTGCACCTGGGGTCAGGGCAGAGAATGGGCGATGTGCTGCTGGCCAGGGACCATCTCGCTGGGGGACATGCAGGGCTGAGCACCAAACCCTGCTCCAGGCCCGTACAAGCTGAGGTGGTGTCCTCAGGCTCAGAAGGGAAGGCTGCAATCAGACTATTTCTTCTACCGCCCATCACCCCAAGCCTCATGGCTCCTCAATTTTACAACCCTTCTTTCCCTCTTCCTCTCAGCATCTTCTATTGATCTAAATTTCCACCCCACATAGCCACTTGAAGCTCAGTTTCAGGGGTGCACATGTGAATTTAAATGCAGGCCTTGGCATTTGTTGGCTATGTGACTTGAGAAAACTGAGTAAACCGTCTAAAACTCAGTCTCCTGGTACAAATGGGGGTGGTCATAATTTCTTGCTCTTTGTGTTGTGATGATTCAAAGAAGTAATTCATTCAGGGCAGTAAGAATACTACCTGCACTTACTTGGTGCTCGTGAATGTGTTCTTCGCTATGTTATCATCACCAGCTGTTCTGTACAGACCTTCTGGCTGCCACTCCAGGGCTCTGCCTATTACTGCTGTCTGCAGTCATTTCTTACTGGCTGTAAAGCCCTGACAAGTTACTAGGCCTCTCTGAGGCTCAGATTTTCTTCTCTGAAAGAAGACAACAATATCTTCCTCATAGGTTTTGGAGGAGGATTAAGTAAAGTCATGATTATAAGTAGGGTAATGAGAAAATGTACCACCTAAACCAGGAAATTCTGAGCAGGAAGGGAGAAGCCATTCACAAACACTAAGATAACATTCTCCGCCCAGAAGTACCAGTTCCTTGTGTATCAGGCGTCACACAGCGCTGGCCCACGGTCATAGCAAGCCCAGGAGGTGGGAGTTCGGTTGTGCTCCTCCCTTTCACGAATTCCCTCCGCCACTCTGGTCCCCTTGTTGCAGACCCCACACACAGTGCTCTCCGTTTTACTCTTCCTTCTTTGCCTCTTGCTTAAGTCACTGCATGGCCCCAATAGCCTTGGAGCAAGCCACTCCTCCTCCTGATCAATCCTGTTTGCTCTGGAGAGACTGAGGGTCAGAGAGGGGAAGCACTTTCCTGATTGCATGATGAATGTCAGCAGTCATTGCCCCTGCTCCAGGACCATGCAGTCCATAAATGACCTGCGGCAGTCTCAGCTGGGGGCCTGCTGCCCTCCCTACCAGGCTCACCCCTCCTTTCTAGCTCGCTTCTCACTGGCCCAGGGTCTGTGGGCAGAAGAGTGCACCCCCCCACATCCCACCACCATCCCCTCCTTGCCCTAGCTCAGTGCAGCTCTTCTGATTCTTGCCCTTTCCTGGCACCAGGGAACTGAACAGTACAGTGTGCCCTTCTGATTCTCTGTCCCCACCTGGGCACCATGCCCATGGCACTGAACCCAGGAAGCTTACTGAGGCCAGCAACATCTCCCAGGCCCTGGACTCTATAATTGGTTTTTAATGGGCCCCATTATGACTCCATCCTAGTATGCATCATGGGCGCCTGAGCTCCGAGGCTAAAGATTAATTGGGGAGTTGCCTGGAGCCCTTCTGGGGCTATTGCCCAACCTTGCTTTCCTTCCTGGTCCTGTTTTGACTTTTCTTTCACAGGTAGACACTGGCCAGTCAACTCCAACCAAGGTCCCACACAGAGCCAGTAGTAGAGCTACTCTGTATTCTACTCAGTGTCTCTGGAGCTGAAATGTTGTTGCAATTCAATATTAGCAAAAGGGCCATTGATGCTGATCAATGGTAGGGACTACTGAGTAACTGTTGAGAATTCTGGGGCTCCATCCAGGCTCTGTAGTGTAGAAATCTAGGATCAATTAGTGATGTCTGCCATGGAAAGAGTGAGGGAGGGGAAGAGAAGCCAGGGATGATGGATGCACTTTCCATCAGGATCTTGCATATCCTTTATTCATGTATACAATAGACACAGACTGCTGCTCTGAGGAGCATATCCTCCAAAGAAACCAAGAAACCCAGAAAACCTAGGGGATCCAATTCCAGGCAACAGTTTACATGCCAGGTGTGATGGGTTTGGAGAAACTGAGGTTCAGGGAGAGGAGTGGTCAGCAGAGTTGTTACAGATCTGACATGGGAATCCCTACCAAAGGAGAAGCTTTGGTCCTTCTTCAGCAACTGAGCTTGGTGCTGCCAAGATCAGGGCTGATCCTTCGTCAGTTTCAGGGAAGAGGGGCCTCTTGGTGAGTTCCCAAAATCAAATCCTGGTGGAAACAAAGCCAGTCCCCCATACGTCAGGACTGAACAGGAGATCTGGGGTGTCTAGGAAAGCGGACAATCCCAGGAGCCTGGTGGAGCCCGAGGCCCAATAAGATCAACAACCAAGAGCAACTAGGAAGAGGAAATTAAAATACCTGGCTTTGAAAGTCAAAATGTAACAAGAGTTTATTCACATGACTGTCACCTAATGATGAACAATTGAAAACAATCACTGTAGAAACAGAACCATACCTTAGAGACTTAGGAGGGGAAGGGCCTGCTTCCTCGCCAGTCCCTGGTGTCTAACAGCAGACACACTCCAAGGATTTGCTGTCCCCTCTGCTGGGGTGATGGGAACACATTTTTTGAGTCCACGATTCACAAGGACCCAAGTGAGATGCACAGCAAAGGACACCACATGGACATCCTCACAGCTTGTGAGATGGCTTGTATTATAATTCCCATACTATAGATGAAAAAGCACAGGTACCAAGGGCCTCAGCCACAGATAGAGATGCTTCTGCCCTTAAGGACTTGAGGCAGGAACTAGGAGACCATATAGCCCACAAATCCTCTCCTTCGCATCCAGAAACAATCTCCCACCATGCCCAGAAATGTCTCTGGGTCCATACACTCTGTGAGAGGAAGAAAAGCTCTGAGCTCCCCCCAAAACTTTCTGCTCCTGCCTCCCCCAGTTCAAGGCCTGGGCCCAGGCCAGCCTCCCCTGAAAACTCCAGGCTCTGCCCGCTTACCTGCCATACAACAGCTCCACAGGACCTTGCTTCTGCACGGTGCTGCGTGGTCTCAAGTGCAGTGTGTCACAGTAGCCAGCCAGAGCACACTAACAAGGTAAATGCAGGAAGCTCCTGGAACAGGAGGTAGAATTCATCAGGAGGCGTGGCCCTCCTCTTAGGCACTGATACTGGGAGACTCAGTCACCCTGTAATTGCCTCGCTTGTACCTAGAAGGTGTCCAGTGTGGGAGTGGCTCCTGCCAAGAGGCTGTGTAACATGGGCTTGAGAACTGGACTGTGGGAGCAGCTGAGGCTGGGAGTGGTCAGCCTTAGGCTGGTGAGGGCAGAGTGGGAAGAACAGGGAGCCAGGGAGAGAACCATTCTTTCCCCTCCCCTCAGTCCTCAGTGAGAATGGAGAGTCAGAGCTACTGGTGAGAAACTGTGGTGTGGGCCCAGGGCCAGAAGCTGCCGCGTCCAGTCCAGAGCTAGCTCCCTGCAGGATGGTTTGAGAGGAGTCCTAGGAGCCACTTCCCCTCTCTTTTTTCAGGGCCATAAGCACAGGAATTCAGCACCCCCTTCACTCCCCCAGGCACACTCGGCCTCTATGGAGGGGCCTAGCTATGGAGGGGACCACAGCTCAGGGCTGAGGTTCTGCTTCCTTCACTCTGATCTTTTGGGCCCCAGGCCTCCTGAACCTTAGTAAAGTGGATGGTGTCTCCTGATGGAGGAAGTAAGGTAATTCATGGACAGAGTCTTGCTGCTTAGGAAGCCTGGCTCCCCTGTCCCTCCCTTGTGGGTGCTACGAACACTCAGGTATCCCTACTGCACCTCCTTGGTGCCTGTAAACACTCCCACTTGGGTCTACGGGTGCCAACCAGGTGGGGCAATGGAGAGGTTATGCTGTTTGGCCTCTAAAGTATGAGGACCCTGGAAATTGCAAGATGACCTTCCCCTGCTTCTCCAGGGTCTTCTGCCCTCTCCACATCTTGTAGGACCTCCCTATCCTAACTCACCTGTGAGGAGGTGGCCATCTGGACTCAGGGTGGGGAGGTAAGCAGTAAGAAGAGGAGAGCCAGTGTTTTCATTCAAAGGCAGGGCTAGTCTGTCCTGACTTTGTGAGCTGGGTCCAGCCTGGAGTCAGGATGTGGCAGCCAAGTGTGTCTGTGACCTTGGGCGCCCCTGTTCCCTCCTAGAACCTCCGGGTCTCTATCTGTAAACCAAAGGGGTAGGATTTTTCTAGTTCAAAGTCTAGGATTCTGGGTTCAGCAACTCAGGTGTTCAAGGCCTCTGAAGTCTTCTGTAGAGTTAAAGAGAAGAAATTTTGTTTTCATGGAAGCTGATGGGGAAGTTTCTCTTTGTTGGAAAAGGGCTTTGATGGGTGACCTGGGACTCTCAGAGGTTGGGTGTGGGTTAAGCCAGGGATGACGGGTGGGTGGAGCAAAGGGGTAGAATCTGAGAGACAGAGTCAAAGAGAGGCAAGCAGATGGCTATGGCCAGTGCAGTGTGACCACTCCCTCAGATCACTCAAACCATCAGGAAAGTGTATTAAAAACCCTAAATGTGCTTGATGTGGTTTGATTTCTCATTGAAAGTGGCAAAGAGGTTGAGTTCTGCTTGATGCAAAGTAATCATTTAATAGGGTATTTGCAGGCCCACATTGCCTTATAATTACTGACGGCTGGCCCCAGCCCAGGGACGCTCCTTTCCTAAGGCCCTGCAGCTTGCCGCCTGGAGGTGGGCAGACCCGGGCCCTGGTGGAACTGCGTTTCTGCCTGTGAGAACTCAAGCTCCTCCTCTCTAATCACAGTTTTATTTAGTGTACTCTTATGTTTCATCTTGGGTTTGCCAGGGCAAGGTATTTCCCCAAAGATAGGACATTCAATCCCTCCCCTCCCCATCCCCAAAAGACTAATACTCAGATTTAGGGGCCAGCGATGTTGCTCGGAAGCAGAGCCTGGGCTCTGCTATCTCAAGGCCAACTGGCTGTGATCTTTAGTAGGTTCCGTGCCTTCCCTGGGAATCGTCAGGCTCATCTGTGAAATAAGATATGCACTCCGTGGGTTCCAATGTGTTCTGCCTGTAAATGAGCAGGCAAGCGAGGGCAGGCAGCAGCCGGAGACTGGAGCCAGCTGCGCATACCCTGTGTGAGCGCAGGACCGAAGCCCAGCGCGTGCACTACCAACTAAGTCTGCTTGTAATGCCTACGAGTAATCAAACGCTTTAAAAGCAGTTAATTGTTCTTCTAACTATAAAGATAATACTCACGTAGAAAGCTCAAGGGGTACAGAGAAAGAAGAAAGCGTAATGGCCATCCCTGCAACCATAAATGAATCCAAGGGTAACACAAGCTGCTTTGTAACCTGCCTCTTCTGCTTTAGTTGAAAACTGTGCTTTTTCAAACCACAGATTATGGGAATTGTTATTTGTGTCAGTACATGCATGATTTAGTTAACCCTTCTCAAGTCAATGGGAATTTATGTTTGTTTCTAATTTTCTGTCATTGTAAAGAAATGTAATAATTTTTTGCATATATTTTTACATATTTTTTACATATTTTAATAAGAATTAAAACTGTTGAAGCAACTCTATGCTTCAAAGTAGTAATTCCACATATAGAAATTTGTCTGACTGATGGATTCATTTATATTCAAGGACTTAACGCACAAGAAGCTTATTATTACAACACTGATTATAAAAGAAAGGTTGGAAACATTCGTGTATTCATCAGTAGATTCAAGAACAATATATGCATGCAATACAACAGCTGTCCAGCTATTTTTAAAAAAGGAGATGGATTTATACAGGGATAGAGGCATGAAATAGGGGAGAAACTTGGTTTTTGACATTTTAGAAATATTTTACTCTGGGTTTATACTGACTTGTCAAAAACACTTCATTTTTTTTAAAACCTGAATGTAGAGGTTTTAATTTACAAAAAGCACCTCATTGACATCTTTTGTCTTAAATGAAAAACAAATGACAGGTGTGCCATAGGTTCACCACCACACAGCTAGACAGTGCACTTGCTAGGCACGGCGGCGCGTGCCTGGGAGTCTAGCGCGCCTGTGTAGCCCGGGCTGCACAGCAAAGGCCCTTTTTTTTTTTTTCAGTTTGGAAGCAGACACTTTATTAATTGACCCAATCATAAAAACACCATGGTAGACACCTTAGTTCATCCCTCTAAGAAGCCTGTTGACCTGGCCTTCCCTATTTCCAGCATCTCCACCTTCCACAGATGGGTGGTCTTTTTCTTCATTCCACCTCCTGGAGATGATAACTTGAATGGCCACAGGAAGTTATGTGCCTCTTTGAAGCATTTTCCAACAGTATAGATCTCATGAATCAGATCCTCCATGCAGATAACTCCATATTTACCAAGAGATGGAGCAATCAGTGAATTATCTGTCAAGGCAGTTCATTTCTTATTGATTTTGCCATAGCCACACTTGTACATTAGTTCATTCACTGACTTCAGGTTTGAGTGCCCCCATGCAGTGTGTGACTCCACAATTCTCAGCGTGTTAACTGAAGCCTTGTTGAGCTTAACGAAGGTACCACTGAAGATTTGGCAAAGAAGCTGCACCACCTTGCGGACCTTTGGGCTCACACCATGGACACCCCTGATCCGGATGACAAATGTCAGTTTGGGCTCTGCAGGGACATAGAAGTTGCCAGCTTTTCTCACCGTCCTAGCCATTCGGATCTCAGTTCTGTACATCTGTCTGTATTCCTTATGATAGTGCCTGGCTTTTTTATAGATGAGCTTCCTCCTCACCTTGTGTAGCGTCTCCTGAGCAAACTTCTTTCTCAGGTGCTTTATCTTCAGCTCTGCAAAATGTTTTCGCTTTTTCATAAGGGTTTATGGCACAGCAGGGATCTTTTTCTTCTCTTCTGTATCCTTCATGGTTCCAGCTGGAAAAGACCTGTTCTTTTTTTTTTTTTTCTTTTTGAACAAAACAGGCAAAGCATACTTCCCTCTCTGCCTACCCTGTTGAGCAGACAGCACCTCCTCTAGGCATTGGGTGTGACAATTTTATCTACACCATACCTGATCATGTGGCTCAAGGCCTTTTGAGAATAGCTTCTGGGAAGAGCTTGGAATGACTTGGAGATCCAGGCTAAAAAAGTAGAGCTGGAACACCTTGGGCTTTTGTGTATGGGAGATTCTGGTCAGAGCTCATAAGGTTGAAGTCCTGCTGGTAAAGATGAGGCTTTTGAGGTTTAGTTGGGGGAAGTTTCAGCTCATATTCAGCTGGCTCTAAGGCAGAGTGGCACATAGCAGAGGGCAGTAGTTCATAGTGGATGGCAGGTGGAACGAGCAGGTTCTGAGGGTGATGGTCGGGGGTCACAGCCGCTTCTTATCAGTTGGAACTGCCAGTGTGACCATGTGGGATTGGCTGGTTGTCCAGGGATGGCATCCAGGACAGCAAACCTTGAGCCATTTCAGAGGGTCATGGATGAGATCGATCCAAGCCTAAATGTACAGGATCTGGTCAGGCTGTCCCAGAGATCTGAAGATAACTCTCTGGACCGATAAGAACTTACAGATGGCTCAGAGGTTCAAATAATAAAACTTGTAAGTTTTCAGAGACCACCCTGGGGCCAGAAAGTCTCCCCTGAGGAAATGGTTTCCAAAAACTCTGGTTCCTCAGATTGATCCCCAGTAAAGGGGATCCTGGGCGAGTCCCCAAATGTTATGGGTCACTCAGAATAGGAACCAGATCAGCCAGATTGGAATTTGGAAAGCTGTTTATTACTGAGCTCAGGGGCCCCGATCAGCTCTCATGCAGGAGAGGATGAAAGGCTCAAAAACACTTTAAATGAATAATACTGTAGCCTAAGTTGCCCTGGATGGACACACATGATTTTTGAAGTATTGCTTTTCTTGTAGCGCTCCTGCTCCTAGCGCTCTGCCTGTAGTGTCAGGTTCAAATCCTCCATCGTGGCATTTGATGCCGCTGACAACACAACCATAATTTCCCTAAGTCTTTTGTTTCTCTTGGTGGCTACTTTGCCTCATAAAGGCTCAGCAGCATCCCCAGGCCACCCACTACCCTACCCTGGTGTGAATGAGCTATTTCTAGAAATAAGGTGCTCATTCTCTAAGTGCTCCAGTGGGAGATCATAGCCCGGAGTTGGACTTACGAATGTGGGGTTTAGATGAGTACCCAGCACATAGTCGGTGCTCAAGTACAAATAATATTTACCCAGATTATGTATTTGGCTAAGATCTTGGCTTTGGAGTTGAATGGTACATGGTCAAATTCATCCCTATCAGTTAGTTCCCTATTAGAAAATTAACCGCTCTGGCTTTGGTTTCTTTAGGTGTAAAATGGAGGACAGAAGTGAGGTTGTGAAAATTAAATGTCAGTACATGCCTGGCACTTTGTTTTTATATTGTCATTTGATTTTTCTACATTGACTTGGGTCATCTTTAATGTCAGGGGTGGAAAATTCAACACCTAAGCATTTCATACATTTCCTTGCCCTGCGCCTCACCCCATAGTCTCAGCCTCCCTTGCTCCCACCCTGCAAACTGCAGTTGCACTGTGCTCCCTGCAGGAAGACCCTTGGGCTTCCCCCACCTTGGGGTAGGCCCCGCTGGCCCATGGGACTCCTTCAGCAGAAGGCGGTGTCTTCTCACTCAGTCTCTGTGATACAGCCCGCTGAGCAGCGTGGGACCTCGCTGTTCTCCTACCTGCTTTCCAGCTCGAAATGTTTGGTCTGGTGGAGCAGAAGTTGTGCTAAAGCTCCTGGACCTTTGGGGGTGGAGTGGAATCAGGGGCCTTTGGGTGGGCAGCAGAGGATGGAAGAGGGGCTCCTGCAGAGAGCGAAGCCAGAGAGGCTGGGGTTGGCCCCACCTTGGAGCAGGGAGGAGCTTTGCCCAAGCGTGGCCAAGTGTGGACACCAAACCCATTTTTAAAAGTCATTTAAAATAAAAAAATCTAATTACCTTAGGAAAAGACCTCTATGAAGCACCCTTGCCTCAGGGGCAGGGAGGGTGGTGGGGCTGTGTAGAAAGGCAGGCTCAGCTCCCCTCAGACTGCCTGGGGCTCTGTGAGCCTGAATGAAGTGTGCCCAAAGGTTAGTGCTAAAGGCTTGGTGCACTGCTATTTTGAGAGCCATTTAATTTCAAGAGATGAGGTCTAGTGCAGGGTCTTCAGGTCCTTCAGCGCCATTGAAGAGAACAGTGGGGCCCTAGCACTCCTTCCTCAGTTGTTTCACATCCAGGCCATGAAACGAGTAGCTTTGCTCCTCATGTCTCCTGCCCTGCTATGCCACCACAGCAGAGGCTCACAGCAATGCGCCTATCTGCCAAGGACTGGAACCTCCGAGACCTTGAGCCAAGTAAACCTTTCTTCCTTATACGTTTGTTATCTCAGGTATTT